>PRKT01002804.1:0-12528 GCA_003671525.1 Saccostrea glomerata | reverse complement strand
AGGTAACTTCCTGATGCGTATTAGGCAGAACATTGATCCGTGTCCTTGCATTTGACTTTTTATTTAATAAGTAGCCGGACCTTTTTATGTGAAGACAATAACTCTCCATGGTCCAATCCCCCGCAAACTATTCTTTAAATGTTTTTAATACATTTTTTTCTTAAAAGTAATTGGAGATTAAAGTGAAATCAATATTTTTATGAGTAAGTAGAGAGCTTATGAACCTTAAGTTTCTGAACCCAATAACACTTAGGGGGGGACCTATGTCCGAAACGTCTTTGTGTGAAATTTTCAACACTTTGACATTTCTTTCCTGACCACTTGCTCTTAATTTTTAGGTATCAAAAACAATACCTTTATATGCTTATTTTTACACAGGAGCACGTGCAAAAACAGCGTGAAATGCTAAAAATAGATTATTTTCCGACATTATTGTTCTACTCCAAATATGCGTTAAAAAGAACCAAAAATGTCAAATCACATTCGAAATCAACATGTATTTAATTTATATGACTTGTATCTTTAAAATGAAGGCAAATTCATTGTTATTCATCTCGCATAAAAAATTCTAAAGGAGCACAATGTACATATCCCCCCGTTTTTCTTGTCGTATTTTTTACAATTCCGACATGCATAACAGGTAATATCTTAAAAAGTCTTTGTGTGAAAATATTGTAATTCATATTTTTTGGAAGAAATGACCCTTCTCTTTATTTTAACAAAGAAAAAAGTATACCTTTATGATAAAATAAACGAGAAATATGACGTTTTCTTTTATTTTCGTACTCTTCTGTCATAAATATTGACCTTTCTGCACTAAAAAAAGGTAATTTAGCACTGACAAACATCTGAATATAAAAATATTTTGCAAAAAACGAGTATTTTGTTTTGATGATAAATAATTTAAACAGATAAAGTCTTTTCTTCTTCATTCTAATCACCCCCCCCCCTTTCCCCGTCAACAACCAACACCTAATAGAACCTAGGAATGACTTTATACCATAAAATCTACATACACTATAAATCAATAAGTAAATATAGGTACAAGTACATTTCTTTTCTTTTTTTTTATTCTTATATAGTTTTATCCAGAAAATACAATTAATGGTAATCATAAAATTTTATTTATATTTCCCTGATTTAAGCCGCTGTCTTTGCTGAATTTTATCTTATATTTTTTTGCATTTTTATATCAGCATAAAATGGAGGTATTTCTTCACAACTAAAATTGCTATGAATTATCAACCAAAGGAAGCGTATTCTAATATTAACAAACTCCATAAATCAAATAAAAGTGTTATAATTATATAAATGATGAAAAAAAAAATCTTTTTGTAAACTGAGAAGGTAATTGAATAATAACAATGTTATGCCTATAATCACAGTTGCAAAAGTCAGCGGGAAAAAAACAAACGTCGCTATTGTGACGTCACATAACGCTGCTTTGACGTAGAACGACATAGGCCCCCCCTTAAGTTCTCTTAAAGTTCTTATAATGACACTTGAAGTCATCAACTCCGATTATTCAAATTGTTTTCATTTCATTTGTTTTTTTTCACGAACCTTTGCAAAAATAACCTGTCAAAATAGTAAATTGCTGTTAAAATTATTGTTTTATTTTAGCCTGTTTACATAATATGCTCCTTGAAATAACACACAAAAAGTCTTTTCATTGGTGATTAGGTAGAGTCAAACGACACAAGGTTTTATTGAATTACACAAGCCAATATTTCTTTATTTAAATAAACTGAGAGGTAAACTTGTTTAAAATGTTCTTATCGGAGTTTTCATTCTTGTTTCAACCCATGTGTACGTAAAAGGTAAATTCCGTAGAGTACCTCTCAAAAAGTTACACGGGCTGTTTAACTCTACAATCGTATGCATGAAAATACACCAAGAAGGAAGTTTAAAAAGCTTGTACCATGTAAAGACATATAGTTTTATGGGATGACAATACACTTTTAAAAGAGTTCTTTACATAATAAGGACACCGACAAAAAGTTATGTTTTTATAAGGTTAGTAATTAACATTACTTTAGATTCATTTTTTTTATTTAATTTGAGGAATCCACTTCCCATTCAGATATCGAGTAAACATGTATTTGTTTTGATTGATATCTTTTTCCTTGTTTAATAAACTAGTACTGTCAGTCTATTTTGTTATTAGGGTCAACTTAGTAAACTCAAGTGACCTATAGATGACTTTCACATTTATGACAGTTATTCCCTTTTGCAGGGTCAATCTGGGCTAAACCGGCGTGAGGCACATTTTCCCCTCTATTCCTTACCAACCTAGAAATGAAATCTGTACAAAGATAATTATTCATTATGTTTTTCATGTTGCCCCATACTCTGGCAATACAGGTACAGATCGAAATTGTTCGATAACGTTTGAAGATTAAAAATATTAACAGGTAACTTACAAATGACAAAGTGGGAAAAAGGAGCGTTACGCTGATAACAGGAGATAACTCTTAGGAATGTGAAATTTATCTATTGCTATCAGTTTTCGTCCGTCGTGTGTCGTATCATTTGAACATTTTCAGCTTCTTCTGTGCAACCACTCAACAAATTTTGACATAAATCATCTATGGGTTTACATAGATGGTCACAGGGGGGCAGGGACCATGAAATTTACAATTCTTGTTTCCCATCATCTATGGGTGAAGGGAAACAAGAATTGTAAATTTCATGGTCCCTGTCCCCCTGTGACCTGAGGGGTGGGACATAACCAGTAAAACTAATGCAATCTTTAAAAATCTCCTCCTTTACTCTTGGCCTCATGATCATAAAAAATATTAAGCTTAAACAGAAATCTTTTTTAATAATGAAATGCTGTAGAAGTCAAGCAGACCAAAATTAAAATATTTTTCCAATACAATAAAATCACATATATTTGTGGGGTCAAATTTTCGTGGTTTGAGGAAAAAAATGTTGGTTCAAGGGGATTTGATTCCGTGAGTGAAAAAATATTAGTTGTACATATGAAAATTTACATTTCGTGGTGGGCATGAAATTGTAGGTCTCTTCATACCTCGAAAACATTTAAAATTAAACCCCCACGAAACTTAGTGATTTAACACATTATTTCACAGTTATTTGCAAGTTTGGAAATAAATGCCACAATAAATAAATATTTTAAAAGCGATTGAAGATTTTAACCAAGACTAATTTTGATTCGTGATCCCGAGGCCTGAAAATCAAGCAGTCCAACTGTTGGCATGATCGAATCAGCATTGATTTTTCTACTAAAATTATGAAATTCATGCCCCCAGGATCAGGGTTTCTAGTACTAGGGCGGGGCTAAATAGATTTTATCGTGAAAATAAATTGTTTCTTTGAAAATCTTCTTCTCTGGTCCTTCGCATTAACTTAACTAATTGAGTACATAGTTATAAGCAACAAAGCCTCCTCCAAAATTATGAATTTAATGGCCCCTGTGTCGGAGATTCTGGTACGCTAAGTGTGTAGTAATTATAAGCAATGGTGCCTCTCTCAAAAATTCTAAATTTCATGGCCTCTGGTTCAAACATGAAACATGAAACAAATTGAATTGTTGGTAAGTGATACTCTGGAGACCTTTAAGGTACGTTGGCCTCTTGTATTTAATTGAAGAAATTTACCATGAGTATTTAATATAAAAAAAAATTTCTAGTCATATTGGTCATAACTGGATTCACAAAATGATTGGAACGTGTATTGAAACTTTTCAATTGAAAAGTTTTATGAATCTCATTTAATTATTAATTTTGTTGTTCATGTCTACTCGATCTTAATCTCTACTTTAAATGTTTGTATATTTATTCATCGTTTCAATGCTTCCTTTACAAACAAAATAAAAATACTTAATTTAACTTTCCAAAAATAAACATTCAAGTTTTGATAATGGAGGCCCTTTTGAGGTGTCAAGGTTGTCAACAAATTTGCAGTCAGATATAACTTCATTTTTCTAAAGAAAAGGATATATCTTAAGCTGTCAAATATTATTTGGCTATAAATTTCATAAATTTTAGTTTTAAAAATTGACCAATTTTGTATATCTTTTTATAAAGCTCTTCTTCTAAGGGGATCAATATAGTCTAAAAATGACCACAACCACACAACCCTCTTAAGTGGCATGTTTATGCAATTTTAACCTTTTCGATGTATACTTATGTACAATATTCTGTTCAAAGAAATCGAACCATGTAAGAAAATTGATTAATTTTATGTTGTTTAACCTCCCTCTCGAGAATATCTCACTTATATTGAGACAACACCTTTTGTCAATAAAGAGCTTTAAATCTTGTTCTTTACCCAGAACTTATGGCCGTTGAGCAGTGAGGGTTCTTTTTCGTGCCAACACCTACTGCGACATGGTACCTCGGGTTATACGGTCTCATCCGAAGGACCGGTCCACTCTTCTCAAACTTTGATTTGAACCCGCTGGGTAAGGATCAACTCCTTACTTTGCGACTCAAGAGCAAACGCTCTAACCAATGCACCATGCGGGCAACCCATAGATATTGGGGAATAAAGGATGGGAATTTTGTTTCATTCTGTTAAATAGGCAGCTAAGTTCTTTTGAAGCAAAGAATTACTGTAAAAGACCAAATAAAGACATAAAACATGTAAATTATGGATTTATAGATATCTAATTTTTTTCACAGAAAAGAGGCAGATCGACATGGTCATTGGCATTGTCCTGATATTTCTGCTAGTGAATTGTGCGAAATCTTATGGTAAGATTTAAAAATATTATGGACATGTTAGGTTACCTTTTTCACAGGTAACTATGGCCTCGACTCCGATCCCGCCCCATTACTTTTCCTGAGTTTATTGGACGTTTCTTCCAATATTTTATTTTAATACGCTTTTTAAGTACTCCAAAGAAAAAAAAATTGAAAGCATGAAATATATACCAAAAATATTCGTCTTTTTTCAGATCGAAAGGTATGTCACCCTTAAATATTTTTAGTTTGATAACTTGTTATGATCCTTTTGGGTTAAAATCGGCTCGCGTACATTTCCTTTTTATTTAATGCAGTTTCATTTCTTTTGTTTTTGAATCGGATAAGAATCTGAGATGGAGATCCAGGAGATCGATTTAGTATCTGTCAAGTAATATTATATTCTGTCAAGCAATCTTAAAACCAAAACAAGCAGACTTCTCAAAAAAATTTGAATAAGTGGTACCAACATTTCCAAAATATGAATGTATAAATACAGGGCTATCAAAAACAACACTCATATTTTCCTTGTTTCGAATTGATTTTAAGTATCGAATTAAGTTCCATCCGATTTGAAAAATGACGTTGGATGATCGATGTTATTGTCGAAATATTCTATATATAGTTAAAGAATATAAGCTTTTTTTGTTCACTTAAATGGCTATTTTTCTAACCTTAACAATTGAAAAATATTGCAGTTTATGAGAAACTTGTAGTGATATGCTTTATAAAATAAATTTCATGGAATATTTTTGCTTTTTAATTCTTTTGATAGAATTTTCACATCTTTCAGCTTATTTGGTTTTTGCATCCCGTAAAATGGCATTTTTCCTTCTACCAAATTGTGTAATTCGTAACAATGAAAACAAAACGCGGCTAGTTTGGATGTTAAAATTTCATTTGAACTTCCAGGTTTTAAAATCAAGTTCTAATTGTAAACATCGCGATTGATAATTATGAAGACATTACAAAAATACAACCTAAATAGAGAATATTCATCCATTTATTGTATTTACCTAGAAAGAATTTTTTAAATCCTGTCAATATGTATTTTCTTAAATATCTAAATAAAGAATATTCGATACTTACAAATATTCGTCACAGGTAAAAGACTTCAATTAATAATTATTCAGATTATATGAAAGCATTTTTTTGAAAACATTGACTACTTGCAATTGATTGTTAAGAAAATGTGTCTATGATAATTGTTGTGACATACTGCATATAGAATATTTAGATAGTTAAACACCAGTTTTGAGTGTTAGTAAATAATGTTGTTTTACAATAATGTTTGTTATACTACATTGTAATTAAAAGGTCTTTATACGACAGAAAACGTAGCTTTGAATAGACCAGCATGGCAACAGAGTAACTGGCCAGATTTTCCTGAAGCTTGGGGAGCAGCAAAGGCGGTAGACGGACAATACGCAGACCGTTCAGCCGGAGGCAATCAATGTACAATATCAGGTCCCGGTCAGTCAATGGCAGAGTGGAGAGTAGACCTACAGAGCGTGGTCAGCATCAGTCACATCAACATCTTCTATAGGACGGATAATTTTCCGAGTACGTAGAAGAAAAGGATTTGTTGTGTGTGATTCTTTAACACGGCTACATAGTATTTCTGTAGCCTTTCCTAACCAAATCCTAAGTTTGCACAGTTTATCTAAGTTGCTTGAAAAAAAAGAATGACCTTAATTACATGTAATTTTATTAACCCTGAGAAGTACAACTTCTTATCCCTTAGACTTTTTCAGACTGTTTCACGTCCTTGTGCCTTTGCGATTTTTTTGTCCTCTGAATTACAGCTACTTATTTTGTTTCAAGGTCCTGGTGCTTTGTGCGATCGCTTTGCTGGATTCTTCATTTTTGTTTCAAATACCTCAAGCAGGTACGACGGCCATCTTTGTTTCCATGAATTACAACAAGTGAACGGTACGCCGACAGAGAACCAGACAATCAGCTGTCCTGTACATGGACGATATGTTATATACTACAACGAACGTGGAAGACAAGGTGTAACATATCCAAGATACTATTCCAAATATGCGTATAATGATTTATGTGAATTGGAAGTCTATGGTAAGTTATTAATCGATTTTCGTTATACAAAAATTACTCATATTTTCGACTGTTTATCAAACAGACTTCAGCTTAAGGTTTTCAATGTTTAACGACCATATTTTGGAATATTTACATTTGCTGAGTTTTTCTACTAAGCCAACTGTGATACTGATTTGAAAACCATTTTCGTGTATACTCACGCGTAGAAATATACACGGAAAAACGTACGTTTACGTGACGTCACAATGAGTCTGCAGCGACATTAGTAAAATGTAACGATCTAGAGCAGCGAGAAATTAAAATATTGAGTATATTACATTCTACCTTTCTTGAATTCATGGGTCTCTCCATACCTCGAAAACAACGAAAATATAACTGCGAAATTCCCCAGTAACCGTTATTTTCCGATCATGACATGATCAGTAGGGAAAACTGTCTATCAATTAGTTTTTGAAACTTTAGATCAAAACCCCATACTAGATCAATTAATAACTTTATTGATCATGCTAGCTGCAGATATGAAGCTCTCAAAAATTAATATAGACCGACAGGAGAGCGACAGTGCCACCCATTGAAAAAAACTGTATATTTATTGCGCACAAAAAGTGTTTTAAACTGTCATCTCAAAATATTACTAACCGTATGTTCTAAACACATTCTTACACTGTTTCCACAACAAAGTATTCCTTAAAATTTTTGTTAAAAGCCCACTTGTCCTTGAAATTGAGATCATCGAACATTTTGTCTATTTATACTGCCATATTGGTTTGCAAGATGATTCGGTCGAAGGCTATATACTAGACTCGAGGGAATGTATATTAACCAAGCACAAATTGAGAGAAAGTTTAATCATAGATATAATTGTGGTGTCTTAAATTTCTATATTTTTCTTATAAAATGTAATTAGTAATGTAATTCATTACTTAAAAGTTGTCTTCGTTTGCAAGGCACATTATATAAATTGTATTTAAGAAGAAATTTTATTTAATTTTACAAGTGGTAATCAAACTTATACTCATTGTTCACTTCTATGGAAGAAATTCTTCAATATCATATGTAAGTTTTGAATATTTATGAAATTCCAAAGAACCAAAATAAATTTGACCTAACTTATCTATATTGGATTCCGAAACTTCATAAAAATGCTTACAAAAAAAAATTAAATAGCGGTTTCCAGTAAATACTCAATCAGGTCTTTCTTTTCTCCTCACTAAGATATTATAGTATGAAAGGAGAGACTTTCAGGGTACTGCGCAACAATATATTCAAGAAGTAGTATAAATTAGATGTAGATACTTACCAATTCTAAGGAATATTATTTTTAAATTTAAGGATTTTACCAAAAGTACACAGCTTGAAAACTAACGATTTCTCAACTTTATACACAACCATTTCACAACCGATAAATTAAAGACCAAGGTTTTTGATATCATTGACAGCTGCCTTTTCAATTAAAATGGAACTCGTAAATACTTACATTGTCATTGGTCATTTGCATTATTATTTAGTTAAAAACCTTTTTGATGGTACACACAAGTACTCTGAAATTGACATGAAAAAGATGCTTTAGTTTCTGATTGACAATATCTTTGGTATTTTTGGAGACCAGGTCTTCCAACAGTCTATTGGAATTTCCATGGTTACCAACTACACTCCGTTATTAGCAGACCTAGTTTTGTATTCAAATAATGAATTTGTCCAAAATCTTATATGTGAAAGTAGAAAACACTTGCTATGGCCTTCAACTCTACATTTTGATATATCGACGACGTATTGTCAATTAACAATGGAAACTTCCATTCTATGTCGATAGGATATGCCCCGGTGAGCGGATACCACAGAGTCTGACACATCTGTTTCATATTTACACTGTAGATATTTTACTTGAAAAAGACGTAAATTATATTCTAACAACCAAGCTCTATGATAAACGTAATGACTTTAATTTAGTATTGTAAACAATGCTCTAGGTTTATACAGTTTCTAAAACGATGTAAATTATTGATAAACAAGCGAAGTTGATGAAAAAAATATCAGCAGTCTCGATTAAAGTCATCATTTCGTAAGTTCAATGGTCAATACAATGATTTTTTCAGCAAATACAATTCATTATTGAGTCAAATGCTGACTGCCGTTTTTCATACTAATCTTTAATCCATAATTTATACACTGAATTGAAGAAGGATTTTTCCGTTATGTCCCGATCATGACAAGGAACACACGGCGGGTGTGACCGGTCAGCCGCAGATGCTCACTCCTCCATGTCATTTGATGCATCTTCCTGTGTTTTTGGAGGTCCGTATTTGCTCTGCTCGTATTTTGTATTGAATTTTGTCTTTTGTTCCTGAATACTGTTCGTTATCGCCATATATTTCATCAGAGAAAGTAATTGTAAGTTCAGGTATATCTTTACTTAGATAACAAAAAATCTTCTCATGAGAACGAATAACCACCTATTGCACAGTGTATACCCATGATTTTTGTGTTAAATTTCATTTTCAAATAACAATGGCCAACCTTTCATACTTTCTAGCCTGAGTTAACTTTAGTGACCCTAATTTTAATGGTATCTATTGTATATAAGGTCAATGATAAAATTATTGGTATACAAATGTATGTTGTCTGGAACGGCTTTTGTTCAGGTTTTGAATTTCTATATTTCACAGCACTGAATTATTTCAAATATTTCATAAGCTTTAGCACAAATAATATTTGCAAAATGATGTTTAAACATGCATGTAACCCTTAAATTGTAACTTAGATTGCAAGAAATAAATATTTCTTTTTCTAATAATGAGAAATTATTTTTTTTTTTTAGTCCGAATCTCCTCTTCTCCTTCTTCATTATTTTGACTTTTTTTCAAATGATAGAAAATAAATTTTAAATTAGAACTTGTTTTTTTTTCAAAAATTCAATTAAAACATTTTTTTTTATTTCACTTATACTTACGGTCTTCTAAAACCTGTGTAAACATAATACTTAATGAATTATTCTTCTTAATGTTATAATTCAGGGTGATTAAACAATGAAGTATATGGGGAGGACTGTGCCGAGTCATGTTCCGATAAATGTCAAGAGCGGAGTTGTAACATCAACACCGGCCATTGTCTGGCCTGTATACCGGGCTATCAAGGTGCTCGTTGCAGTCAAGGTATGTTTGTTCTGTTTTGGAGGTCCATGTTTGCTATGCTCCAATTCTGTTTTGTTCAGTGGATTTTATAGAGCTTTAAATGTTTTTTTTTATCTATGCAAACTTAATTTCAAAGCAGATTTTGTTAATGAAACACATTTTTCAAACTCAATAAGGGCCAACATATTATGAAAAAGTAGACAAAAGATTCTAAATCATCAAAACAAGGGAAGGTGTACAAAAAAGTTTCGAAACAAATCTTATTTTGTATGTGATCTCATTTATAAGTTAAAGAGACTCTGACACACAGGCGGGAAAATTGACAAACGTAGAAATTTTGCTTGACCCGTTCAAAGTTTATTAAATCCCTTGAAAGGTTTTAGTAAATTATGGATTTTAACCCCCCTCCCCTTAAGAAACCTTTTTTATATAAAAAAAAAATATAAGCAAAAAGTAAAATAGTGTTTGTTGCAACACTAACGTATTGCTTAACTTTTTTAACGTTTTTCCTTCCTTTATACGCCTGCGCAGAAAATTTGGAAAAGAAACCATTGTATCAAGTGTCAAAGGATGAATGTTGGATCTTTGTTTGCTCCGACTGAATGTTATTTACAAGTTTAAGCTGTCGATAAAAGTGGGATGACCTTGACATACACGAAAACAACAAAACAATAAATATAACCTGTGTTTTTTGGCACTCTCATTGTGCAGATTTTTCCTTTTTTCTTTTTTTAAATGGACATATCAGTGCGATCTCATAATTTTCGTAAATCTTTTGCTTTATGATACAGAAATCTTAAGAAAAACACAATGTTTTGACTCATTATGTAAGTGTTTTCCTTTCTTAAAGTTAATCTTAAATCAAGCAATATGTGGTTCATTTGCAGTTCTTGATGAATACATTACTAAACTACTAGACAAATCGATTTTTGTTGAGTGTTTATCTTAACATGTTTTATTTCTTTTTTTTTTTTTTAAATCTGTATTGGACATAATTATATGAAATTAAAACTTTATCATAATTATAGTGTACCCTTCTTATTTTTATTTTCAGTGTGTGATGAGTATAGGTATATGGACCTGAATGCGCTTTATTATGCGGCAACTGTAGTGATGGAAATACCTGTCATCACATCAATGGGAAATGTCTAAGCGGGTGTAGCGAGGGGGTGACAGGGGGAAAATGCCAGACTGGTATGACTAAACCTTAATTAAAAGAGTATTTCATGCGCAAATATACAAATAATTACATGTACATTATTTAAAAATTTCAAAAATAAAACTGGAGAATGAAATCATCTCAAGTAGTAAACATTTTCATTTCATACAAGTTGATTGAAGTTCTTGATAGACCTTATTTTTTGCACCCAGTAAACTGAAAAAAATTAAACCGATTTAATTTTACACGATTCATTTAAAATCTTGCCTTGTTTATCAATGTTACAAGCATAATTGTCAAAAAATGTGTAGATACATTAAATATGTAAAATTTTATCCAAATTAAATTAAACATTTCAGTCAGAAAATATACAACTAGACAGGAATTTACTTATTGAACTATTTAAGATATGAAATTTGATTATATGGGAACGGTTTAATAGGCTTACAATTATACCTCTTTATTCTGCATAGAATGTTCTGCGGGGTTTTATGGGAAGAATTGCGGTCAGAGATGCAGCGAAAATTGCTTTGTCACAAATAAATGTGACCGGTTTACAGGAGAGTGTAAGGAGAAATGTAAACCAGGCTGGGAGACACCCAGATGTACACAGAGTAAGTAAAGAGAAATTGTAAGGATAAATACATTCCTGGCCCCTGCACCATGGAATCGATATAATTTTCAAAATAGATTTGATAATGAAATAGAATTTTCACACTATGTTTGAAATGATGTGTAATACACAATAACAAAATTTTTGAGCAAAACATTGAATGAAATTTAAGATATTGAAACTCAAAATTTTAACTTAAGGTATTCCACTCGTGAAATTTGTTATATCAGGGACTTTTTGATAAGTATTTTTGAAGAGGTACTTATATGGTATGACTAAAAATCGCGAAGAAATTAGTCAGTGTGCAACTTAAATTTCTACGCTTCAACTAAAATGAACTTTTTGCACTTAAAGTTTAACTCTTTTATTAATCAGTCTAACCTTTGTCATTTCTGCAAAATATTCTTCCCCTACAAGAAATAGTTCCACATAATTGTCTTTGTGAATTATTTAGCAGTTTTTTCATTGATCAATTTACATTAGAAATTTTAAATTTGTCATTTAATTAAATTATAATAAATAGTTCTGAAGTATTAGGTTCTGTCTGATTTTTTTTTATTTATGGTCTTTGGGCTTGACTTGTGTTAGACTATATTGAAGAGAGGACAACCAAACATATTTTTAAAGATGACCATGCTGTCCATAAATATCTTATCTGTGCATTAATTTAACTATTTATTTTTTTTTTATCAATTTCCCCGCTATAAGAAGATAATAATATCGTAACTATGATTATCTTTCAGAATGCGAGGGTGGTACGTATGGCGTAGATTGCCGTCAGATCTGCGGTCACTGTTTTAATGGATCATATTGTCATCACGTGAATGGAACATGTGGCGAAGGGTGTTCTGCCGG
>PRKT01002803.1:0-12538 GCA_003671525.1 Saccostrea glomerata | reverse complement strand
GTTACGGAAACGTACATCGAACCCGATGGATTTCATAATTTTTAGAATTAATATATTTTGTATAGAAATGTATTTTGGCAATAGGACAATATATCAACCGAAAATCTACTGGAACAAAAGATGAATTGATAGAAATAGACACATGCCCTTAGACACCGGAAAAAAATTGGCGTTACTGAATTTGTTTACATTGTGATACGGGATTGATTAAATGAAGAAAAAAAACATACCGGTAATGAATTAACATACCTGTGTTTAGTATTTTGTCATTTCTCCCTTTCACCCTGATAATGTTTTGCGTACGCCTTGATTAAGATCTAGAGAGGCCCTTCATACATTCTACGGTCAAGGCTTGCCACTCCCGTGCTATTACGTGTGAAGGTTTTGAAGCAGTCAAAATGGTTTCATCGCCACTGCAATCGTCTTTTAAGTTTCTGTAATAGAACAGCAAGACAGATGTTAACTTTTCATCATTTATTAAGGAAAAAAAAAAGAAATCCATCTAAAATAAACAAAGTAAATAGTAAGTCAAAATGACAGAAATTATGAAAATAACATAAGAAAGTTTACATGCAAAAAAAAAAAAAGTTTGTGTACTGTAATAATTCAAATTAAAATCTTACAGTCTCAATATAATTTTAGTTACAACTTTGAATGCAAAAATGCAATAATGTTAAACGTTTGCAATCAAAATAATCACGCAAATCGACTCTTTAAATAAATAATCAAATATATACGTTACATACCATAATATGCGGATGATGGACACTGGATTATAACTTCATGTCTCTTCAAAACGTATTCCTGCTCTGACATACATAGGTAAAACGCGGTAAAATTATACTTTTAATGAAAATATTTTATTTGGATGAAAAAAAAAAACAATCAAACTACTAGTATAGAGCCAATGAAAAGATAGAATAAAACTTTACTCAGTCAACTGAATCCAGGTGCTCTATTTAACTTACGGCTATTAAAGATTATATTTCTCAAAACGATATTAATAGATAAATAACTAAATAAAAGCAAATAAATACATATAGAAATAGGTTTCATAAAATCACATTTCAACCACACATTTTCGATTATATTCAAATCAGGCAACTGTGCTGGCCAGTTTAAAGAATCAATATATATTAGTCCTAGCCATTTAATTTTCAACATCTCTGCTGGCTCTAGATGTAGTGGCATTATCATCTTTTCAATTTGTAACGTGTCGGGCTATTACCGGCCATACACTGTTTTCCGAGATTTCAATTCACTTGTGTCTGTTGCATGTAATACTGAAAATCTCGAAAATGTTTGACGTCGACTTTTTTTTCGAATGTGGGTCACAAAACTGTTAATTAATTTTCACGTTTTAAATATTTGCGAATTGTCATTGGCACTAAAATTAAAATGTTCAGAACAGTTCATAAGTTACACATGTATATGTACTTGTATAAGCAATATGAGCTGCATTTTTGAAGATTTGATTTTGCTGTTAAAATGTGTTATTATGATAAATTTGTATGTAACGTAACCCTTTATGTCCAATTAAACTAAAATAAAGCAGAAGTTGTTTTTACTCTGTTTCTTCTTATTATTATTTTTCTTCTTCTTGGGAAATTTTTTTCCGAGAGTGATCTTGTAAACTACACATCAGACTTAGGTGGAACCTTTTTAGGGTCAGTAGAAATTTTATGTAGATTTGCGGAACGAAGGTTATTTCGCGCGCACGTGCTTGCAAGAGCGCGCAAGTGCAAAACGTGAAATGACCAATTTAATAGATATAGCTGTAATTTTTCTATTTTTTGATTATATGATTTGAAACTCATAATATAAGTATATATTAGTAGTAGACGTGATGACATGGTCAAAATAGCACGATCTCACACGCATGCACGTGCGCTTCGCTCTGATTGGTTAAAACAAAAGTCTTAATATCATTCTTGTTTTTTTACCCGATTCTTTGAAATTTTGACCATGGTCATTATCACGTTCTACAGCATGATATATAAGAATTATCATGAAAGCATGCACATGTGCGTGTGCTGCAATCTGATTGGCTGAAACCTTAAATGCCTATATCTGTTTAAGTTTTTAACAAAACAGGATGAAATTTAGATTATGGTACAATCAAAATTGAATGCAAGGAAAAGTACTATAACATCGGAAATTGTTTCACAATGAATGTTGAGTGTATCAGCAATATCTCAAATATACAGCTTACTCCACTTATATTAAAATCGCTTTTTTGTAATTCCACTCATTTGAAATAAAAAGAAAAATCCCAAAATTTAGCTTCTTATTTTCTTTGCATTAAAATAACGGTTATATTGAAATCGGCTATATTGAAATTTACCTTATATTGAAGCCACTGATCGGTCCCTACAGGTGATAATGAGTTGTTTTCATAACAGTTTAAATGAAGGACTTCCTGGGGACTGTTGTTCGGTTTGTGACAAAAAGTATGCCTGACTGGCCGATTAAAATACAAAGATTGAACTACAGTACCGAACGGACACAACCTAACACCAGAGCTAACCCGAAGCAAACACTGAATTCTTGGGGTCGGCTTCGGGTTCGCTTTCAGAAATTTTGAGACCGCTCTGGGTGCACTTTGGGTGCGCTCTGGGTTCGCTAGGGGTCAACTCTGGGTCCGCTAGAGCGAACCTGGCGTTCGCTTTCTGGGACCGCTTCATGCACTGATGCGTGAAGCGGACCCTGCTTTAATCTCACCGCCACTAAGCCCCGCCCGTTGTATATTCCGCTACAGTAATAGGATTGTTGATCGATCATTGTCGTTTATTCAGCGATCGATACACTCTACATGTAAACGATGACATTATTGAGAACATTTTTTTTCAAAATTCGACGGAAAATTGGACGTAGATTTACATGTATAATTGATTTTCTTGATTTATCCGATCTCAGAATTTCGATCCCGAGAAATTCAAGATTATTTGACAGCGGGTTATTAGGCATTTATTTTTCGTTAGTTATAACGTGGAAACATAAACAGAAAAGGAAGAAAAAGGTGTTGAATTGATCTTCAATGTATCGAATGGTGTACAAGAGAAACTCACGTTAGCCTCTTAACAAAATGCCTTTCGAATTCATGCGTTGTATACTTTAAAATTATATTTGTTATTCATAAAGCTTTGCAAAATCATAGTTTAAATCTTTACCAAAGACGTGAATTATGATATCGCATCTATAAATTACATTTACCTTTTGTACACTTGATATGTTTAGATTTCATTTATAGTAGTTACACATTAAAAGCTCGTTTTAAAATTTATTTAAAAAATAAATTTCATCCGATCTTTTTCACCCTCAGAATTATGGAGCGATTATAATTTAAATCAGAAAAAAAAAAATAATGAAATGACACATAATAATTGTTCTCCCGGCCCGACGGGACGACGGAATTTGAAAATATATACTCCCGCCCTTTCATCACATATACATTAAAAAAAATATAAATTATCTTTAAAAAATATTTCTAAATATTTCTTTTTGAATATAAATAAATACAGGAAACGTCAAGACCAAGAGAGAGAGAGAGAGAGAGAGAGAGAGAGAGAAGAGAGAGAGAGAGAGAGAGAGAGAGAGAGAGAGATCATAACTGTATTAACTCCCATCATTATTAGACTGGATTTTAATAATAATGCCTGAAGACTTTTTTCTTAGATTTCTATGAGTCGTCCTCCCAATCCCGTACTCGATTTGTTTTCTATAAACCTGCTGCTGCAATATTTTTTTTTTCAAAAATATACAGAAATACATGTATGTACATGTACATGTAATTTTTCTTATGCCCAATAAAAAAAATCAATAATATTGATGTGAATTTTGAAGTAATTAAAGGAACACGAAAATTGAGAAAACGGAAATAAAATCATCGAATAATTGGCACGTAAATATTGTTGTACTGTTAGCATCTTGAGATGATGAAATTTTACAATAATTGTCAAATACCAACGATTTTTCTTCTCTCCTCTTTTTGTCAGTAAAAATACCAATTAATGATTTCTTTTTTACGTATTGACTGATGGATTTTCCCAATTTATTTACCCATGGACTTTAAATACTGGTTTAAAGAACTAAAGAAAATGAATATATAAATATTCATGTATAATTGTTGCAACCACTATTGAAATAACGACCACTATTGAAATAATAAAACCAATAGTGGGGGAGAGTCCATTTCAATAGCAAACATAGTTAGTAACCACTATTGAAATAAAACAACTATTGAAATAATTATATCAATAGTTGTTGAGAGTGCATTTCAATAACAAACATAGATAATAACCACCACTATTGAAATACAACCACTATTGATTTAATTATATCAATAGTTGTTGAGAGTGCATTTCAATAACAAACATACGTAATATCCACTATTGAAATACGAGCACTATTGAATTAATTAAATTAATATTATTATTATCTCAATAGTGTTTGAGAGTACATTTCAATAACAAACATAGATAATACGCACTATTGAAATACGACTTCTATTGAAATAATTTCAATAGTGGGTGATTCAATGAAATAATAAACATAGATTGTAACCACTATTGAAATAATGTTCACTTTTGAAATAAAGATTTTAATATGGATTAAATTGTTGATTTCAACAGTGCATTGAACAATGAAACCAATCTACCGGGTATATTGAAATAATTATTTCAAAAGTTGCTGGCGCGGTAAAACTTTTCTTTCAATACTGGTAGTATTTCAATAGTGGTGGAAACCTATGGTATCTATATTGAAAGGCACTCTCACCCACTATCAAATAATTATTTCTATGTGATTACTTTATGGTTATTATTCTATGGTTATTATATGGTTAATTTTGTATGGTTATTAATTACAACTACGTGGTTTTTTGAGACCAGGTATGCCAGTAATCTATTGGAATTCCCATGGGTACAAATTGCGCACAGTTATTAGCGGACTTATTTTTATATTTATATGAAGTAGAATTTATGCAAATCCTGTGCGTTAAAAGAAGAAAACACTTGCTGTGCCCTTCAACTCGACATTTAGATTTATCGAAGACGTATTGTCAATTAACAATGGCAATTTCCATTCTTACCTCGATACGAGATATCCCGGTGAGCTTAAGATAAAACATGACACAGAGTCTGACATATCTGTTTCATACTTGGATATTTTACCTGAAAAAGACATTAATGGTAATTTAACAACCAAGTAATATGACAAACGTGATGACTTTAACTTTTCTATCGTCAATTTCCCTTACTTATGCAGCAATATACCATCATCAACTGCATACGGAGTATATATATATCAATTGATTCGATACGCAAGAGCATGCTCTTCGTATGATCAATTTCTAAAACGAGGTAAATTATTAGCAAGGAAGTTCATGAAACAAGAATATCAGCAGTCTCGTTTAAAGTCACCATTTCGTAAGTTCTATGGTCGTTTCAATATCTCAGCAAATACAATTTATCATTGAGTCGAAAGCTGACTGACGTTTTTAATACTAATTGTAAGTCCATTATTTATACACTGAATTGACGACGGATTTTTCCGTTATTTCCTGATCATGACAAGGAGAACACGGCGAATGTGACCGGTCGGCAGGGGATGCTAACTCCTCCATGGCACATGATCCCACCTCTGATGTCTTGGGGGTCTGTTTTGATCTGCTCTTATTTTGTATTGTTTAAGGGATTTTGAGATAGAATACTGTTCTTTATCTCCATATCCTTCTTCAGTAGTGCTCGTATTTCAATAGTGGTTAAAACCTATGCTTATTACATTGAAATGCACTCTCACCCACTATTAAAGAAATTTTTCAAATGTGGTTGTATTTCAATAGTGGTTACTATTTATGTTTGTTATTGAAATGCAATCTGGACCACTATTAATAAAACTATTTCAATAGTGGTCGTATTTCAATAGTGGTTACTAACTATGTTTGTTACTGAAATGGACTCTCAACCACTATTGATGTACAGGTGACTCTCGATGGCTCGAACTCCGATCTCTCGAAATTCTCTATCTCTCAAAGTGAACTACCGATCCCGATTTTTTCTTCTATATAACTAAGCAAATTTACTCCTGATTTCTAGAACTTCTATCTCTCGAAGTTTTCTATCTCTTACACCAAAGCCTAGGTGCCGCTACACATTTTTCATTGAATTTTACTCTTTCTCTCGAAGTTGAAATTGTGCGTGTATACACGCCAATCAAGCGTAAAATTGATGCAGTCTGGACCTACCTGGAAACAGTGAACGCCTTGGGCTGGCATGGAGGTGTTTATTGTGTGTTTACATAGGTGACGCTACACCTGTGGGTCCTTCATGTGTTGATGTAATTAATTGGTTATTATTCACAGGGTTAATAATTAAAAATATTCACAACTTCTTTTGAATTGAAACCGGGCCGGGACGAAAATTTTTTGAAAATAATTTATAGATGTTCGTTTAAGTAAGTTCCCATAGACTTTGAACTTTCATTATGATTATATAAAGTCTACATATTCCCAGTATGACAAATGTTGCACAAGAAATTCCTTTCCCAAGGACTGGATACCGATTAAGAAAAATCTGGTGAACCCTGTTGAACTACGTGAAGGACCCGATCAAGCCGAGGAATAGCAAAGCCTACAATTGTTATCTGGGTTCATGTAATCATGAAATAAGAACAAATAAATGATAAAACTTAAGAAATTCGTATTTATTCGAAATACCACCATTGTTGCTGATATCAAGTACATTACCAATAAAATAGGATTTGAAAGCGTGCATTGACTTTATTAGCTTTTCTGAGCCAAAGGCTCAAAGAGCTAATGCTATGGCCATTTGTGCGGTGTGCGTTAACTTTTTAGAATATGGGTCATAACTCAAGAACCCCTTGGCCAATCAGTGTCAAATTTGTCAAAGGGTATTCTTGGCCCAAGGGCTATCTTTAATACTGAAATAAGGGTTTGGACCCTTGAACAAGGGGAGATAATCAGGAAAACAAAACCCCAAGTACTGGATTGGGTTGCTCAAAACACTGGTAAAATTTTACCACTGGTTACATCTCTTATCCAGTGGTTAAATTTTAACCGTTGGTAAAAGTTAAATTCTGTTGCTCAAAATTTATCCACTGGTTAACTTTGCTATCCAGTGATTATATATTGGCTAAAGTTAGCTATTCCACAGAGGTGGAGTCATTTGAAGGGTCTCAGGACACCCCACGGATACTGCGGGACATTGAGAAACCACATGTTAGTTATGCACGCGCTGTTCTTCCGCCCTCGGATAAAAATGACAGTAGTCATGTAAATCTTGAAAAACTAGAAGAATGTATTCAACACATGATTCAGAAAACACTGAAATCTTTGGAATTTAAAGGGCACAATGGTCCTTACGAGAAAAGACCTAATGGTCATAGTGGACCTCGAGAAATATTTTGTTACGCTTGTAATGAAACTGGCCATTAAGGTTCAAAATGTCCAACGCAGCTATGATAAGGTTGTCCGAAGGCCTTAAATGCTTTTAAAATACATGTATACATTTTATTTAGAGCTAGATTTTAATTTCAATATGTAACCCTTGTTTGAAATTGCAGTCAACTTGAGATGATAGTTTAATCAGGTATTATAATAAAGTATTTTTGTGATGTCACATGACTGTGATGATCACGTGACGGAGATTTATGACATTCCGAAATGTTGCACAAAAATCGCTTTGGCACAAGTGCAAAACAAAATTATTGTGCAAAGTATGTTACATAGATCGATTCATCGTGATCTGTGGTACATATATAGAAAGTGCTGGGGCAGGTTTAATTTTTACTCGTTAAGAAAATATTTTACGAGAAATTCAACTTACCAACATAAGAGGGGGTATTTTCCACGCCTTGTCGCAATTTGTACAAAAATAGATAAACTACACACAATCCCCCAGCAAATTTCCGTTAGAGGACATACTTCGCTTGTAGATTCACGCAGAATATCTTAAACCTATCCTTGTTTCTCACTTGTGCCAATCCAATATAAACATGATACTTAAATTCTAAATCTGTCTACGGACGTGTGAGGGGAGCATTTCACACATAATTTTTGATAATGTGCATATCAGACAAGCAAAAGAAATAAGAATATTTATATTTAAAATGTTCAACTTCATAATTACACATCGTAGCTTAAAAACAATCTTTACACTTGAATTAAACAACAAGGTCCCTAAATAAATCTACATGTCATCTACAAATTATGACACTTTCCCCGTCATGTCAGCTCAAGTATGCAGTGACTTGACGTCATATTCTATTATGACGTCATATCTAGGTAGTTCAGAGAAGTTACTACAGTTTGAACATTTTGATATTTTACGGACAGCCTTATCCTAGCTGCGAAAGAAAAACTCAAACCCGAAAAATAGAAAGGGAATCCATAATGACTCTAGTCATTTAAACAATAATGGGCTGAGCCCACGGCCGTAAGCCCAGCCCCTGAAAAACCCAGTCATGAAAATTGGCCAAAACAAGACATGAAAGCTCGTTTGTCCAGTATTTCAAGAAGTTGTTGGTTTGTCAAAGCAAAACTTTGTAATAAAGAAATTTATTTTCTTGTTGATATGGGGTCCAGTTGGAGTCTAATATCAAATGGAATTTTTGATTCATTGTTTGGAAACAAAGATCTAGATGATCTTCAGACTAAATTAACTTCTGCTGATGGAGATTTGCTCTCGGTGAAGGGTAAAACTGATGCTGACTTATGGATTAATGGAAAGGAATTTCCTACAACTGTTGTTGTTGCTCAACTTGGAGATTTGTCCGGTATACTCGGACTTGATTTTCTTTCAAAATATGAAGCTATAATGGACATGACTGCTGGACGTCTACGTTCACCATTCTTTGGTGAGATTGGTCTAGTAAAAGAGGACAAATTACAGAGTACATGCGAACGCATTTACGTAACAGAGACGATTAGCGTACCTGCTAAATGTGAGATGTTTGTAGAAGGAAATACGGATTGTGGATTTCCACATGGTGTTTACGGATTGATAGAACCACTCTCTGATAGTAAAGGAATTTTACTGCCAAAATTGGTTGTCAAAGTACAAGATAACAAAGTGCTCTTCTCAGTCCTAAATACTACAAAAGAGACAGTGATACTTAAAAGAAACGCTAGAGTGGCATCCGTACAAACAATTGATTCTGTCACTGAATTCGACAGCAGAAAAGTCATGGAAAGCCGTCCAGTGGACACAAACTTGCCAAGCTTACCAAACTATTTGCAGTCCCTGGTCACAATAGCTCGAGTAACTTAACTGAACAGCAACGCCAGCTGTTAAGCAACGCATTAGCACGTTATGCTGACGTTTTTATGGGACCAAATACCCCACTAGGGCGAACGGACCTTGTAAAACACACGATCAATACTGATAGCGCTAAACCAATCAAGTTACCACCAAAGCGTCTCTCTATGCACCAAAAAGCTAAAGCAGATCAAGAAATAGACAAAATGCTTGAAGCTGATATAAAAGAACCAAGCAGTTCACCTTGGGCTGCGCCAATAGTTCTAGAAAAGAGACGGGATGGTTCTACATGTTTCTGTGTAGATTATCGAAAGCTTAATACCGTAGCGATTAAGGATGCCTATTCCCTGCCACGAATCAATGAATCACTATAGACACACTCTTCGGCGCTAAATTCTTCTGTACTCTCGAACTTGCTAGTGGCTATTGGAGGTCGCTATGGACGAATCTGATAAAACAAAGACAGCGTTCGCAACCTGCAGGGGTCTTTTCAAGTTTAAAGTGTTACCGTTTGGATTATCTAATAGCGCTACGACATTTGAACGCTTAATGGAAGCCGTTCTATCTGGACTACAATGGGAGAAATGTCTAGTTTATCTAGACGACATCATAACATTTGGTGCCACGTTCGAAGAAACTCTGGAGAATCTAAGTGTCATCTTTGACAGACTTCGTACAGCGAATCTTAAACTAAAACCGAAGAAATGCGCCTTGTTCAAGAACAAGTCGAATTTCTGAGTCATACTGTATCCAAAGAAGGTACTGTAAACCAACTTTTATTCGCGACGACATAATTTCGCGATTTACCAGGGGTAAACTGGTTCGTTACGATTAATTTTCGCGATAACGCCTATTTAGGTTTTATTAGGTCACCTGAGTAAACTCAAGTGACCTATTGCTATCACTTTTCGTCCGTCGTCGTTCGTCGTTCGTCGTGCGTCGTGCGTTAACATTTGATGACTTATGGATTAATGGAAAGGAATTTCCTACAACTGTTGTTGTTGCTCAACTTGGAGATTTGTCCGGTATACTCGGACTTGATTTTCTTTCAAAATATGAAGCTATAATGGACATGACTGCTGGACGTCTACGTTCACCATTCTTTGGTGAGATTGGTCTAGTAAAAGAGGACAAATTACAGAGTACATGCGAACGCATTTACGTAACAGAGACGATTAGCGTACCTGCTAAATGTGAGATGTTTGTAGAAGGAAATACGGATTGTGGATTTCCACATGGTGTTTACGGATTGATAGAACCACTCTCTGATAGTAAAGGAATTTTACTGCCAAAATTGGTTGTCAAAGTACAAGATAACAAAGTGCTCTTCTCAGTCCTAAATACTACAAAAGAGACAGTGATACTTAAAAGAAACGCTAGAGTGGCATCCGTACAAACAATTGATTCTGTCACTGAATTCGACAGCAGAAAAGTCATGGAAAGCCGTCCAGTGGACACAAACTTGCCAAGCTTACCAAACTATTTGCAGTCCCTGGTCACAATAGCTCGAGTAACTTAACTGAACAGCAACGCCAGCTGTTAAGCAACGCATTAGCACGTTATGCTGACGTTTTTATGGGACCAAATACCCCACTAGGGCGAACGGACCTTGTAAAACACACGATCAATACTGATAGCGCTAAACCAATCAAGTTACCACCAAAGCGTCTCTCTATGCACCAAAAAGCTAAAGCAGATCAAGAAATAGACAAAATGCTTGAAGCTGATATAAAAGAACCAAGCAGTTCACCTTGGGCTGCGCCAATAGTTCTAGAAAAGAGACGGGATGGTTCTACATGTTTCTGTGTAGATTATCGAAAGCTTAATACCGTAGCGATTAAGGATGCCTATTCCCTGCCACGAATCAATGAATCACTATAGACACACTCTTCGGCGCTAAATTCTTCTGTACTCTCGAACTTGCTAGTGGCTATTGGAGGTCGCTATGGACGAATCTGATAAAACAAAGACAGCGTTCGCAACCTGCAGGGGTCTTTTCAAGTTTAAAGTGTTACCGTTTGGATTATCTAATAGCGCTACGACATTTGAACGCTTAATGGAAGCCGTTCTATCTGGACTACAATGGGAGAAATGTCTAGTTTATCTAGACGACATCATAACATTTGGTGCCACGTTCGAAGAAACTCTGGAGAATCTAAGTGTCATCTTTGACAGACTTCGTACAGCGAATCTTAAACTAAAACCGAAGAAATGCGCCTTGTTCAAGAACAAGTCGAATTTCTGAGTCATACTGTATCCAAAGAAGGTACTGTAAACCAACTTTTATTCGCGACGACATAATTTCGCGATTTACCAGGGGTAAACTGGTTCGTTACGATTAATTTTCGCGATAACGCCTATTTAGGTTTTATTAGGTCACCTGAGTAAACTCAAGTGACCTATTGCTATCACTTTTCGTCCGTCGTCGTTCGTCGTTCGTCGTGCGTCGTGCGTTAACATTTGAACATTTTCAGCTTCTTCTCTGAAACCACTGAACCAATTTCAACCAAATTTGGTATATAGCATCTATGGGTGAAGGGGAACAAAAATTGTGAATTTCATGGGCTCTGCCTCCCCTGGGGCCTGGGGGGTGGGGCAAAAACCACTAAAATTAGTGCAATCTTTAAAAATCTTCTTCTTTACTCCTGGACATCAAGCAGTCAAACTGTTTGCATGATTGTAATCAGCATTGAGTCATCTACCAAAATTGTGAAATTCTTGGCCCCAGGGTCAGGGGTTCTGGTGTTAGGGTGGGGCTAAATAAGTATATAGTGAAATTTCATGAATTCTTTAAAAATCTTCTTCTCTGCTCCTGGGTCTTAAATAAACTAACTATGTGCATAGTTATGATGAGCAAGAGTGCCTCTACCAAAATTGTGAATTTTATGGCCCCAGGGTCAGGGGTTCTGGTGTAAGGGTGGGGCTCTATAGATTATAATAGTGAAAATACATGAATTCTTTGAAAATCTTCTTCTCTGCTCCTGGGTATTAAATAAACTAACTAAGTGCATAGTTATGATGAGCAAGAGTGCCTCTACCAAAATTGTGAATTTTATGGCCCCAGGGTCAGGGGTTCTGGTGTAAGGGGGGGGGGCTATAGATTACATAGTGAAAATACTTGAATTCTTTGAAAATCTTCTCGGCTCCTGGGTAATAAATAAACTAAATAAGTGCATAGTTATGATGAGCAAGAGTGTCTCTACCAAAATTGTGAATTCTATGGCCCCAGGGTCAGGGGTTCTGGTGTGAGGGTGGGGGGGCTC
>PRKT01002801.1:0-12619 GCA_003671525.1 Saccostrea glomerata | reverse complement strand
GTTATCTCATATTACCTATTAAAATTAACAACATTAAAGTTGCCCCCCCAAAAAATTAAAAAAATAAAATAAATGATTATAATAAAGAAGGATATCTTAATTTATATCTTGTTTTTAGAATTCAATAAAATCTTAACCAAAATAAAGTATGAACATTATTAAAATCCATCTTTCAGAGAAAGTACACATCATTCAAAATTGACCTTCACTTCAAAACAAACTTTATTTGCAGACAGAGGCAGTAAAGTAATTAATCTCAATGTGACAGATAAAGATAATGCTACGGATTTTCTTCAAGTGGTTAATTAATCCCAAAGGAAAAACTGCACTGCCTTCACAGTTTACAATGGGAACATTCTCAGGAGTTATCTCTCTTTTCCCATTCATTCTTATGCATAGTTAAGGAATCTACCCACCACCCCAGCTCCAAACCAGAAGACATACAGAACCAAACTTAGCATCAAAATATGTATTTCTGCCTACTGAACTACCATACCAAATTTGAACTTAATTGGGCAACCATAAAAAAAAATTATTAGAAAAAAAAAAAACAGAAAACTTGTGGACGGAGGAGTGACAGACGGACAGACAGAGTGATTACTATAGGGCACCCGCAAATCCTGGCGTGGCCCTACTAATAATTTTAAAAATATAAAAACATTAGGCTTATGGACTACATCGCTAACCTGAGTAACTTGAGTGATGCAGTTCTTTAACAGATTTCCCGTCTGGTTATAGCTATTGTGGTCCCTGTAACACAATGAGCGTATAAATTATAAGTTTAATTAATATTTTAATTTGTACAGTACATTTATCTATGTTTTAATATTGTGTAATGAATTATAAATGATACTATCAGTGTGTAGAACAACGGACAATAACATCTTAATTTCGAACTTGTTTACAAACTCTGGGAGATAGAATACAATTACAGGGCGTCCTTAATTTGACGGACAATTAGTTTTTACGATGTGTTGTTCTCGAGAATTGACATTTCCAATCAGACTTTGTGCAGAGCTGCAGCCATCTAATTAACTGAAGAATGTGCAAGATGCACAATGTAAATGTAAACAGAGGACATTGCCGCATCCTATAAGGAGATGGGAGACAGAGCTTCAGTAGTAGTATAGACAGAGGCTTTTCGTGCTACTTTGAGGCGCCAACGAATTTGAGGCGCTGACGATAGATCACGGAAGTGTATTATACCAAGAGAACAAGTTCAGGAAGTCAAAATCGGATATGAATAGATCAATAACACGACTGTTTAATCCTTTTAACAACTTAATCCGTTGATCAATACATAAATATTAACATATGAAACTAATCTGACATCTAATAATTTTAATAAAGATCATTTCGATGAATAATTTAAATCACAATTTATGGGGTTATAAGAACAATTTTTTTGAAATGTATCTATATGTATTTCCCGAGAATATGTATGAAGTGTAATAAAGTCGAGGGAAAATAAATATTGTTGTAACAATAGATGTAATTTAAAAGACGAGGAATTAAAATTTAAGATATTTCTTGGTTAATGAATAGAAAAAAAATCCGACCAAAATTCTTTTTTGATTAATAATACAACATCGTTTATAGAAAATTATACAAATATGAAAAAGACTGTGAGATTTAAAGGTGATGATACAATAATTGACATTCCTTACGATACTCGTAACGGAGAATGGATATTAATGGCTGTGGACAGATGTCCTTTTCGGAGACGGATTAATTGTTTATTACAAATCCTGGAACCAATACTTAGAATAGACCCACGTTTTCTATTAAACATACATTTAAAATACGTGTTAGTTTAAAATTATTGGAAAGATATGTATCAATTCAATAAACATAAATCGGAAATATTGAACTTTTCATGACTATGTATAGTTGTATCTTATTACTTCACATCCTTGTTTGATTAAAATCCAGAGGCGTAGTCACAAACTTAAAAGAGAGGGGGGGGCTCAACTCCAGAAATTCTTTGCCAAAAAAAAAGGTCGTCAGACGATTTTAATGAGGGGGCACCAGTATATAGTACCTAAGTTTTCTATATATTGTATATTGCCAACCCTCCAACCCCATATTCCAAAGCCTTAGGGCCATGTGTGTTTAATAAAAAAATATTAAGATGTACAACATGTAATATCCAAGGGCGAATACAGGATATGTAATACGGGGGGTATGGCATGAAATAATATTAGTCATATCACACTTTGAATGGTGGGGCCTAGGGATCGAAGCCCCTGGAAGCTCCTAAGTTTTGGTGTAATTTAATAGTAAAACCAGAAACAAAAATAGTGGCATTGGTTAGATATGTATCAAACTATGGCATTAATAATACTAATCACAGCATACTTTAAAAATTTTAAGGGTGTGCGTCCCTCACGCCTCTTTCAATCAGCTAGCCAAAGGGATATCAAACCCCTGTGTAAGCTGAATGAGGGGATTTCAAATAGTGTTTTTAAAGTTGATTGACATTCTTTGTAGGAATGCCAAATTCAGAATCTCAAATACTTCAGCTATCTTGTAGAAATTACTTATTTTGATGAGATTTGGATTGACTGGAATTCTATAGTACACATATGTAAAAATAAAAGAGTGCTAATAAGTCAGCAAAATTCAACAATTAAAAATCCGGTCGACAAAGGGGAATGGAAATCGACGAAAAATCGCCAGTTTCCAACTAAGGAAGACATCGGTTTTAAACTTGCAGCTTTTATAAACCCTGGCGCTCTCCACGGATTTGATTTACACAGCCTTAGCCAAGAAAGACGATCTGAACTATCATATCGGTAACAATATATTCTTAACGGTCAAAGGAGACAGTCCTTGTGTTAACATAAGAAAATATTGCAAACCGGAGAAAGAAGAAAACCTCGTACCCACCAAGAAGGGGATTTGCCTCCGCCTTCTCAAATACTTAAATCTTAAAACACATCTGAATAGCATTGAAAAGGCCGTTCCCAAACTGGAAAACCCTGTTTTCTACAGGACGACCATCAAAACCAACTAGGGATGCTTCGATGTGCAATCCCTTAAAATACCAGAACTGGTGAAACGATTACAAACGAATTGTATGGAGACATTTTCAATGTTTTAAAAAAAACTTTATAAATTGTTTATATCAATCACACCTTTTATAACTCTCTTATTTTAACGTTGTTTATAAATTCGTTTTAATTTTATGTATTCAAATAAATATATATGTATCGATCACTAAAATCTTGTTATAAATCATTGTTTAAACGAAAGGATGTGTATCAAGCAAGTTTTATACAAACTAGTATGATGTCATCTACCGAGTGTCGTTTAAAACTATTATCTTCAACGCATTAATATACATACAGATGTACATATAACAAATCAATGAATATATTCAACAATAAATGGTTTATGAAACGGGGATTTTTCACGCAAGTAAATTGTAGAGAATAAGTTCATAACAACATTCTCTCTCTCATTCTTGTGTATAGCCCCAAACACCAAACGAGTCGATCACAAACCAATACAACATATCAGCGGAGGGGAGCAGGGTCGTGCTGGTTTTGTTTTGAGGTCTTAGCAGAACACTGGTGTCAACACTCGAAATACGTATGTATTCTGAAATAATTTGATACAAATCATTTAAGTTGTTTAAATTGCCGGGCTGGTTTATTGTAAAACGGAAGGGGTGTAAGGATCGATATACTACAGACACAATATAATTGACCATGAACTGTTTTCAATTAAACCTATGTCACATTAATTCTTATATAGAATATACCAAAGTAAACATGGTCTGAATGTATAGATTCCTAAATTATGTTAATAAAACTAAAACATATTCCTGATCCACCCTCCGACCGTATAATTATATAAGACCTCAAAGTCCAAATCTGACCACCCTTTTGAGACCCAACGAACTGTGAAGATGAGGATGGAGAGGTTGTGTATTTTGATTGTAATTCTGTTGTTTGCCTTGGGTTGAGAGCTCACAAGTGAAGGAGTACGATGCCGGGTGTGGGGCCAGATAAGGTACCGAGATGTGGGGATGTTGAAGATTGACTATCTGAATCACGGCGTCGACTTGAGACAGTTTCCGCGGCTGCGGAAATTTGTCGTTAGGGAGGCAGTGGTGTCTTGTGAGGCTATTATTAACAGCGAAACGATCATCATCCTGAATAACCAGATCTGTCAGGTAAATTGTTTTCTGTAATTAAATGCACTTCAATGAAATATTTTTTTTTAACCACCAAAATAAAAAAAAACGCGTATATTCATTATTATTTTAATTTTTTAAAGGAGACCCAATCCCAAGGATACGTATCAGAACCGACGACAACCTCCCCCGCACTTACCACCACATTTACCGAAATTGCCGCCTTGCCCTTCAGTAAGTATATCCTTTCAATTTACATTATCTTTAAAAATAATGATAATAAAATAAATTAAAATAAATAGTTTACCGTTTAATTTTCACATGTAGATAAACCCTGGATTTATGCCACAGGTATTGCCTCTAGTTCACTGGGTTTGATCACCCTAGTCCTGTGCATTGTTTGTGTAAAGAATTACTGTAGGAAACCTCGCCGCACAATTAACATTGAACACGACTCTGTTAGTTCCATAACTGAGGTTGACTCTTCAGTAATGACTAAATGAGAGAAATTAAAATAGACTAATTGTTGCAGTGTTGTATGTGATCTTCAAAGTGGTGAGGGCGATGATGACCGGAGGGAGAGACAACTCCCTCAACAAAACGTTCAACCGCCTATTGTTGTGGATGATGCCCCACCCCCACTACGACGATCACAGCGACAGAGACGTCGACCCAATCGACTTGTTACGAAATATAGACTCTAAAATAGACTCAATTGTGATGTAGATAGTTTATTGTAAATTTTGTTTTGAAATTTAACTGAACTACAATTGATCTTGTAACAAAAGGTTATTTTTCATATCTAGAATAAATTTTTAATTCGAAAAAAGTATTTGTTTCATTATACGAGAGTGGTCAGAGTTTACTGAGAATTCTCCCAGGAGCTAATTCTCTTTTCAGTGTCTCCAACTACCCTTCTAATTTGGAGATCCTCTCCTCTAGGTGTTTCTCCCACGTCTGCACAAGTACAGTGCAGGGAAATAATTTTGTTACAGCATCAATGCTGATTTTGGTGCTTCCAATGCTTGCTGATTTTGATGCTTCCTTTGCTTGCTGATTTTGATGCTAGTTATCCTTATCCTGATCCTGGTTTGATCCTTATCCTGATGCTGGTTTGAAATAGGTCAATGCTAGTAATGCTACCGAAAGTAGGATTAACCTGGCGGAAGTGGATAATTCAAAAACAGCATCGCTGTTTTAAGCCATTAAAAATAACTGTAGGGGTAATTTTTATTTGTAATTTGTATTAAATGACTTTCCTTTATCTGTTTTCAGAATCACCCTCTGCATGATTTTTACACGGAGCCGTACTTAAAAAAACAGCATTACTTGGATCAGCATCAGCAAGCAAAGGATAGAACTAGCATTGACCAAAGTGAAAACAGATAAAGGAAAGTCATTTAATACAAATTACAAATAAAAATTACCCCTACAGTTATTTTTAATGGCTTAAAACAGCGATGCTGTTTTTGAATTATCCACTTCCGCCAGGTTAATCCTACTTTCGGTAGCATTACTAGCATTGACCTATTTCAAACCAGCATCAGGATAAGGATCAAACCAGGATCAGGATAAGGATAACTAGCATCAAAATCAGCAAGCAAAGGAAGCATCAAAATCAGCAAGCATAGGAAGCACCAAAATCAGCATTGATGCTGTAACAAAATTATTTCCCTGCACTGTACTTGTGCAGACGTGGGAGAAACACCTAGAGGAGAGGATCTCCAAATTAGAAGGGTAGTTGGAGACACTGAAAAGAGAATTAGCTCCTGGGAGAATTCTCAGTAAACTCGGACCACTCTCGTATAATGAAACAAATACTTTTTTCGAATTAAAAATTTATTCTAGATATGAAAAATAACCTTTTGTTACAAGATCAATTGTAGTTCAGTTAAATTTCAAAACAAAATTTACAATAAACTATCTACATCACAATTGAGTCTATTTTAGAGTCTATATTTCGTAACAAGTCGATTGGGTCGACGTCTCTGTCGCTGTGATCATCCACAACAATAGGCGGTTGAACGTTTTGTTGAGGGAGTTGTCTCTCCCTCCGGTCATCATCGCCCTCACCACTTTGAAGATCACATACAAACACTGCAACAATTAGTCTATTTTAATTTCTCTCATTTAGTCATTACTGAAGAGTCAACCTCAGTTATGGAACTAACAGAGTCGTGTTCAATGTTAATTGTGCGGCGAGGTTTCCTACAGTAATTCTTTACACAAACAATGCACAGGACTAGGGTGATCAAACCCAGTGAACTAGAGGCAATACCTGTGGCATAAATCCAGGGTTTATCTACATGTGAAAATTAAACGGTAAATTATTTATTTTAATTTATTTTATTATCATTATTTTTAAAGATAATGTAAATTGAAAGGATATACTTACTGAAGGGCAAGGCGGCAATTTCGGTAAATGTGGTGGTAAGTGCGGGGGAGGTTGTCGTCGGTTCTGATACGTATCCTTGGGTTTGGGTCTCCTTAAAAAAATTAAAATAACAATGAATATACGCGTTTTTTTTTTATTTTGGTGGTTAAAAAAAAATATTTCATTGAAGTGCATTTAATTACAGAAAACAATTTACCTGACAGATCTGGTTATTCAGGATGATGATCGTTTCGCTGTTAATAATAGCCTCACAAGACACCACTGCCTCCCTAACGACAAATTTCCGCAGCCGCGGAAACTGTCTCAAGTCGACGCCGTGATTCAGATAGTCAATCTTCAACATCCCCACATCTCGGTACCTTATCTGGCCCCACACCCGGCATCGTACTCCTTCACTTGTGAGCTCTCAACCCAAGGCAAACAACAGAATTACAATCAAAATACACAACCTCTCCATCCTCATCTTCACAGTTCGTTGGGTCTCAAAAGGGTGGTCAGATTTGGACTTTGAGGTCTTATATAGTTATACGGTCGGAGGGTGGATCAGGAATATGTTTTAGTTTTATTAACATAATTTAGGAATCTATACATTCAGACCATGTTTACTTTGGTATATTCTATATAAGAATTAATGTGTCATAGGTTTAATTGAAAACAGTTCATGGTCAATTATATTGTGTCTGTAGTATATCGATCCTTACACCCCTTCCGTTTTACAATAAACCAGCCCGGCAATTTAAACAACTTAAATGATTGTATAAAATTATTTCAGAATACATACGTATTTCGAGTGTTGACACCAGTGTTCTGCTAAGACCTCAAAACAAAACCAGCATCACCCTGCTCCCCTCCGCTGATATGTTGTATTGGTTTGTGATCGACTCGTTTTGGTGTTTGGGGCTATACACAAGAATGAGAGAGAAAATGTTGTTATGAACTTATTCTCTACAATTTACTTGCGTGAAAAATCCTCGTTTCATAAACCATTTATTGTTGAATATATTCATTGATTTGTTTTATGTACATTTGTAATTACATTAATGCGTTGAAGATAATAGTTTTAAACGACACTCGGTAGATGACATCATACTAGTTTGTATAAAACTTGCTTGATACACATCCTTTCGTTCAAACAATGATTTATAACAAGATTTTAGTGATCGATACATAAATATTTATTTGAATACATAAAATTAAAACGAATTTATAAACAACGTTAAAATAAGAGAGTTATAAAAGGTGTGATTGATATAAACAATTTATAAAGTTTTTTTTTAAAACATTGAAAATGTCTCCATACAATTCGTTTGTAATCGTTTCACCAGTTCTGATATTTTAAGGGATTGCACATCGAAGCATCCCTAGTTGGTTTTGATGGTCGTCCTGTAGAAAACAGGGTTTTCCAGTTTGGATACGGCCTTTTCAATGCTATTCAGATGTGTTTTAAGATTTAAGTATTTGAGAAGGCGGAGGCAAATCCCCTTCTTGGTGGGTACGAGGTTTTCTTCTTTCTCCGGTTTGCAATATTTTCTTATGTTAACACAAGGACTGTCTCCTTTGACCGTTAAGAATATATTGTTACCGATATGATAGTTCAGATCGTCTTTCTTGGCTAAGGCTGTGTAAATCAAATCCGTGGAGAGCGCCAGGGTTTTTAAAAGCTGCAAGTTTAAAACCGATGTCTTCCTTAGTTGGAAACTGGCGATTTTTCGTCGATTTCCATTCCCCTTTGTCGACCGGATTTTTAATTGTTTAATTTTGCTGACTAATTAGCACTCTTTTATTTTTACATATGTGTACTATAGCACTCTTTTATTTTTACATATGTGTACTATAGAATTCCAGTCAATCCAAATCTCATCAAAATAAGTAATTTCTACAAGATAGCTGAAGTATTTGAGATTCTGAATTTGGCATTCCTACAAAGAATGTCAATCAACTTTAAAAACACTATTTGAAATCCCCTCATTCAGCTTACACAGGGGTTTGATATCCCTTTGACTAGCTGATTGAAAGAGGCGTGAGGGACGCACACCCTTAAAATTTTTAAAGTATGCTGTGATTAGTATTATTAATGCCATAGTTTGATACATAACTAACCAATGCCACTATTTTTGTTTCTGGTTTTACTATTAAATTACACCAAAACTTAGGAGCTTCCAGGGGCTTCGCTCCCTAGGCCCAACCATTCAACGTGTGATATGACTAATATTATTTCATGCCATACCCCCGTATTACATATCCTGTATTCGCCCTTGGATATTACATGTTGTACATCTTAATATTTTTTTTATTAAACACACATGGCCCTAAGGCTTTGGAATATGGGGTTGGAGGGTTGGCAATATACAATATATAGAAAACTTAGGTACTATATACTGGTGCCCCCTCATTAAAATCGTCTGACGACCTTTTTTTTTTGACAAAGAATTTCTGGAGTTGAGCCCCCCCCCCCCCTCTCTTTTAAGTTTGTGACTACTATTTTAATCAAACAAGGATGTGAAGTAATAAGATACAACTATATATAGTCATGAAAAGTTCAATATTTCCGATTTATGTTTATTGAATTGATACATATCTTTCCAATAATTTTAAACTAACACGTATTTTAAATGTATGTTTAATAGAAAACGTGGGTCTATTCTGAGTTTTTTTTTCTTAAAAAAAAACACCGGATTGGTTTATCAAGAAAAATTACTAGAATATCTTAATTTATATGAATCTAAATGTTTTCAAGTATTGGTTCCAGGATTTGTAATAAACAATTAATCCGTCTCCGAAAAGGACATCTGTCCACAGCCATTAATATCCATTCTCCCTTACGAGTATCGTAAGGAATGTCAATTATTGTATCATCACCTTTAAATCTCACAGTCTTTTTCATATTTGTATAATTTTCTATAAACGATGGTGTATTATTAATCCAAAAAGAAATTTGGTCGGATTTTTTTTCTATTCATTAACCAAGAAATATCTTAAATTTTAATTCCTCGTCTTTTAAATTACATCTATTGTTACAACAATATTTATTTTCCCTCGACTTTATTACACTTCATACATATGCTCGGGAAATACATATAGACACATTTCAAAAAATTTGTTCTTATAACCCCATAAATTGTGATTTAAATTATTCAGCGAAATGATCTTTATTTACATTATCAGATGTCAAATTAGTTTCATATGTTAATATTTATGTATTGATCAACGGATTAAGTTGTTAAAAGGATTAAACAGTCGTGTTATTGATCTATTCATATCCGATTTTGACTTCCTGAACTTGTTCTCTTGGTATAATACACTTCCGTGATCTATCGTCAGCGCCTCAAAGGAGCACGAAAAGCCTCTGTCTATACTACTACTGAAGCTCTGTCTCCCATCTTCTTATAGGATGCGGCAATGTCCTCTGTTTACATTTACATTGTGCATCTTGCACATTCTTCAGTTAATTAGATGGCTGCAGCTCTGCACAAAGTCTGATTGGAAATGTCAATGCTCGAGAACAACACATCGTAAAAACTAATTGTCCGTCAAATTAAGGACGCCCTGTAATTGTATTCTATCTCGCAGAGTTTGTAAACAAGTTCGAAATAAAGATATTATTGTCCGTTGTTCTACACACTGATAGTATCATTTATAATTCATTACACAATATTAAAACATAGATAAATGTACTGTACAAATTAAAATATCAATTAAACTTATAATTTATACGCTCATTGTGTTACAGGGACCACAATAGCTATAACAAGACGGGAAATCTGGTAAAGAACTGCATCACCCAAGTTACTCAGGTTAGCGATGTAGTCCATAAGCCTAATGTTTTTATATTTTTTAAATTATTAGTAGGGCCACGCCAGGATTTGCGGGTGCCCTATAGTAATCACTCTGTCTGTCCGTCTGTCACTCCTCCGTCCACAAATTTTCTGTTTTTTTTTCTAATAATTTTTTTTATGGTTGCCCAATTAAGTTCAAATTTGGTATGGTAGTTCAGTAGGCAGAAATACATATTTTGATGCTAAGTTTGGTTCTCTATGTCTTCTGGTTTGGAGCTGGGGTGGTGGGTAGATTCCTTAACTATGCATAAGAATGAATTGGAAAAGAGAGATAACTCCTGAGAATGTTCCCATTGTAAACTGTGAAGGCAGTGCAGTTTGTCCTTTGGGATTAATTAACCACTTGAAGAAAATCCTTAGCATTATCTTTATCTGTCACATTGAGATTAATTACTATACTGCCTCTGTCTGCAAATGAAGTTTGTTTTGAAGTGAAGGTCAATTTTGAATGATGTGTACATTCTCCGAAATATGGATTTTAATAATGTTCATACTTTATTTTGGTTAAGATTTTATTGAATTCTAAACACAAGATATAAATTAAGATATTCTTCTTTATTATAATCATTTATTTTATTTTTTTTATTATTTTTATTTGGGCCACTTTATTGATGTTAATTTTAATAGGTAATACGAGATAACAACCCAATTCTGTCATTGCTGAAAAAAAAATTATTGTACATTTTGAAGAAAAGGACAACAGACCAGTACAATTAATCCCCTTCGATTAATTATCTTGCTTGCTGCAGAAAATTTAGAGGCTTATGTTCATCTGTCACATGAATATTAATGAACACCTTTGTCTGCAACTGATGTTTGTTTTGAAGTTGAGGTCAACCCTGGGTGATATTTACATTCAGTGAAAACTTGCATTATAGAGAAGACCTGCTTAAATCATTTTTAAATACACAATTAATTGTATTTTTATATAGACATGAGGTTTTCTCTGTTTTTGCAAATACAAGTTACTATTTACAGGTTTTTGGATATTTAGGAATTACCATGAAATTTAAAAATACAGTAGTTGCTTATATTCTTCATACATGTTTTTTTTTAAATGTAAACAAGTAAAATCCTCTTCCATGAGCTGTACCTTTATATTCATACCCCTCATCGGGGCCCTTGCTGACTGGTCAGTTTTCTAGTTTCTTATCTTTTTAAATAAATAATTTTATTAAGTCATTGTAGAAAAAAAGGGCCGTAGATCAGTTTTGGCACATCATGCATGAATATGCAAGTCATTTTGAAATTTTTTCATGGTTCGATGTTTTTTGACGATTGTCGCTCTTGAATTTAGAGAATTATTTTTTTTAATTTCTTGCTTACTTTTCACTTTTGCAGAAATGTATAATACATAATAGGAAATACATAACAGGAAAATTTACGCCCCCGTTTCATTTTCGCCCCTTTCGCCCTCGTTGGAAGTGGGTGAATTTAAAACAGGGCGAATTCAAAGTAAACCGTATAAAATCTAGCTTAATCAAAAATCTCTCTGGGCGAATTTAAATCGGGGCAAACTTGTTTCCCTCAGCTATGTTAAGGAAGGTCAGAGTTCACATTCCTTGTACATAGTATTGAACGTTTAACTGTGACGTCATTAAAATTTAACAAGCCATAAAAATTAATTAACAACATGATCATGCGTTAATAACAACTTGAATTTAATCATTTTATCGATTATTTATAGAATCTTGTAAAATTGCAATACTTAATAGCAATACAGTCGTGTAATAGAAGAAAAGCCTTTCGTCAAATATGACGTCATCAGCCTTGACATGACGCAGCACAGGTGATCCAGAGGACAAGATTCACCGGTTTAATAGTTATAAGAATGCTTAAATAAATATGATACCATGGCTAATTTTTAAAGCTAACCATTAAAACTACAAGAAAATAATTTATTAAATACAATGTGTATAGAATATGAATTTATCTAGTAGCATTGATACTGCACAGGGATAAGGAATATAGAGAATATCGCTAAAACGATGAGCGTATTCGTGATTAACATCAAAAGTGCAAGGGCATAGACTATATTGTTTGAGCTGAAATTTGGAGTATCTATCGCTTATATAGTGTATATTTTGAAAAGTGCTGGGAGCTGATCCTGGTTTTTATAACATTAATTTTATTTATTACAGAATTTAAGCAAAGTGGAAATTTTTAGCTGTTATAAGCATTTTCGGCAAAATCTTAAGGCCCGGTCCCACTGGGGAGCGGATTAATTGCGCATGAATTTAGCATACA
>PRKT01002800.1:0-12624 GCA_003671525.1 Saccostrea glomerata | reverse complement strand
ATACCTTCAAAGAAGCGAAAGGTGTGAGTGAAATATATATGATATATAGGTCTCTGTTGAAACGTCAACAATTTTTACAGCCGATGTCTCTGCACTCTGTGTTCTGTTTTGGTTTTCCCGAGATTACGTCAGCGTGAGTTTTTATCAGGCAATGAATACAGCCAGTAGGGGGCTCTTTACATTACTGGTCACCTGTCTGTATATCAAGGATTAGACAGGTAAGCCAGTCTAAGTAATTGGATTTTAAATTAAGGTCTTATCACAAAAATTAAATTTGTGATGTATGAAAGCCCTAGCCCAACCCTTCAAAACTTATGGTCAATGTTTGTTTTTAAAAAGTAGATCAAACTCCAAGGTCAAGAAGAAAGGGTCAAAGTTCTTGGTTTTAATGAAAGGTCTCCTGACAAGGATGATACGTGTAGAGTATTAAAAGCTATGCCCTTACCGTTCAAATGTTTTGGCCGATGTTCAAGTTTATTAAAAGTACTTTAATATCGAAGGTCAAGGTCATAAAATCAAAGTTGTTGGTATCCAATGAAATTTCTTGTCACAAAGAATACATATGTGAAGTATGAAAGTCTTAGTATATATCGTTGAAAAGTTATATCGAAAGTAAAAGTTGGGAATTTTTGTGTAAAAATGTGTCCCAATTCCGAGATCAAATTTGGTGGTACTCAATTATAATTCTTGTCACAAGGAATTTACATGTGAAATATGAAAGTCATATCTCCACTTAATTAAAACATATGGGCAAGGTTAAATTTCTAGCGGACAAATAGGTAGACAGACGGACGGATGGACACGACAAAAACTATATTCCCCCAGGTCTTCGATTACGGGGGCATAGAAATGCTTGCTGTACGCATAGATAAGATGAAACTTATAATGAAAGATTCTTACGTTTACAAGTGCACCGGTGATGATGACCGTTTTCGTCTGTAATACATTCTGGATTCGAACCGCTGGGACATCCAAAACGATCACAATTCCCAACACTACAGTGGATACTTCCTATGAAGATATACAGGTATATCGAATGAGCTAGGAGCTCGATTTAATTGAAGCGGATAGGCATTTAATTTTGATTTTAATAATTGACATACGGATGAAAATCCCTTACCATCATAATAATAAGACAAGACTTTCGATTTTCAAACAGAAAAAGCAAAACTGCTGAATAAATGCACGATATGTAAATTTATGTCATTGGTTTTATCGTTAGGTTCTTTGACATGTTAACAGATAGGAACCTTATTCTGATCATAGCATTTTTATCATTATCAATCATTTGTTTGACTGAATATTAGGCTTTCTTCTTCATCATTTAATTTTTTTCAGTTAATTGATGCAAACTATTCAACTTTAAAAATGCAACCGCCTTGAAATTTGATACATTGCATTGGACCAAAAGTTTTAAGTTATAATGATGGCAATGTATTGATTCAAAAGAAAATGAATAACCACATCAGTCATAATTAATTGTCTACATTTACTGTATTAACAAAACATCAATGCCTTCTTTAAACAGTGGGAAGAGCGTCTGCTTTACAGTTGCGGAGAAAGGAATTGATCCTTACGTCGCGGGTTCGAATCCCACTATGAGAAGTCGAAACTGGTTCTACTGAACAGATCTAGACCGTATTAAACCAAGTTCCCGTGTCACAGTAGGTGCTGGCACGAAAAAGATCCCTCACTGCTCAATGGCCTATTTGTTAATCTTATTTTACATAGTAATAGTAAATATAAATACAATTTTTCTTATGTGTCTATTTAACTCTTTACCTGTACATGTACATCTGTGTTCGCTACAAAACCCCACATGATGTTCAGAACAACTGGAACAGTCAGAGTGTTGGTAACAATGCTTCGTCGTTGGGTGTTCTGTAAATGTAAAGATATTCAGAAAAATAGATATGTCTTTCTTGCTGTTCTTTTCCTGGTGAATTAGTTAGGTAAAGACTTTTAAATTAAAAGCTAAATTCTTGCTAACAAATAAACAACTTCACCCGTTGTTTCGTTTTATGTAAGTTGCCCCTTCCGTGCAGTTGTTAGCAAGTGTCTGCTCTAGAGTCGCAACGTATGGAGTTGATCCTTACGTTGCGGGTTCGAATCCCACTCTGACGTGCAGACAAGTCCTTCTGATGGAACCGTATAAACCGAAGTTCCGTGTCGCAGTAGGTGCTGGCACAAAAAAGATGCTCAATGGCACAGAGTGCCGAGTATTGGACTAAATTCGCAGATCTCCACCAGCACGTGGTGGCGTCTCCATATCATGCGTAAACAATTCTCAAGAGGTAAGTTAAACAATATACAATTAATCCCTCAATCGTTTTATGCTATCAAGCAGCGTCTTTTATCTGTTATAAAAATAGAACACCTCCCAACCTTTGGTAAACGTTTTTACAAACTTGCAATTTCACTTCCTACTCTCTTATGTATTCAATTATATAAATGTTCAATAATAAATCGTCCGTGTATTAGATCAACTCTTTCGAAGAAGAAAATATCAATTTTATTTATGTATGGATTGAAGTGAAAGTTTTTTTCGTCCATTTCACAGATTTGTATCGTTATTAGATTTTAGAGTGATCACTGTTTATCATCTTAACTTTTTTCATTTCTTAAAACTATCTTATCGGTTCTTGCTATATTTTACAAGTCCAGTGTGTTAAAAAAAACCTTGCTTTTGTATTGCTATCCTTGCCTTCACAAGTTTTATGCAACCAAAACACTGGTTTAACATGATACAAATACATGTATTGTTAATTTGTATATTTTGCCTCGAATAGATTTTCTAAGATATTAGATTTTTTTCTTTTTTTTATATTCATATAGACTTTTACCTGTACAAGCACAGCGGGAGTTAAAACAATGAGAAACCAGATAACCAGGACAGTCATTACAATCAGAAGTATGGACACAATGATTGGAGGTACTGGACGGAGTGGTGGTATGTGAATGATCTAAAAAACATAAATATATATTTATATAATAGTACACGGCAATTAGATCGAGCAGTAACAATATAACGAAGACTTAATGCATTCAAATTTTAAATGCTTCGCTTTTGATGTTGTTTTCTTCCAGTTAAAAAGTGAAATGTTCTAAAATCACTGAAAAAAGACCTTGAATAAAGGTTTATTTAAGAGAATTAAAAATGCACTTATATTTAAATTTAAAACCTTTTAGTGCGTTTAACAAGAATACTTTAAAAACTAGAGGTATTGTGAGCAATGAGCTCACTAAATGATACCCCCGCCTCCCCTACGGTTATAATGGCAAAGTCCATGTTTTGCTGTGGCCGGGAAACCCAAAAAATGTGTCGGATCAAAAACTAAAATAGGAGGTGCATAATGGCAATATGTAATAAAGATTCTTTGAAAGTTTCATTTAATTTCACTCAGTGGTATAAGAGGAGTTGTGGATAAGAGATGGGTACCCCAAAGCATAACAGACAGACGGACGCACATACCGATTACTATATACCCTCACGCTTTTCAAGCGGGGGTATAATAAAATCATATGATACGAAATTTGGAATAAAATACTAGTGTGATGTCAGAAATGTCAAATTTTGAATTACCTGTCTTGCCTATAAAAATATGTTTAACACTTTTCTTTTTGGATGTTGTTCATCTGCTTTAAAGTGTATAATTTCATATAAATAAAAATTGCTGAAGTCTTTTCAAGGTGAAACATCTAAATATTTTGAATACAGTTAATAAAATTCTAATTGCTCCTGCATTATATATGTAAGGTTGTTGAATGTAAACCTACTATATGTACTTAAAGGTTTTCTTTTACCTACACAGGTACAGTGGTGGTTGTGGCAATGTGCAACCTGGTTATTATAACAACCATGACATTCATAACTGTGCTGACAACCACTGGAATGACCCGATGTTTGTGGATTGCCTAAAAATGTAATAGTATTAAAGTTAAATAATTTTCAGCCAGTGTTAATACATGTAAGTATAAATTGAAGAAAATATTTTTCTTTTTAGAGTTTAATGTTGTTGTCTAATAAGTAGATATTCACAATCAGGCATTTGATGCTTTAATCTAAATTTTACAGTTGTTTTGTAAAAGCATGCATGTTTAACAGAATCAAAAACTAACGAGCCATAAGATCACAAAATTGAGTGATATTTTGAAATACTGTGAAATCACTCATTATCGTGGGGGTTTAATTTTCGTTGTTTTCGAGGTATGAAGAGACCCATGAATTCATGACCACCACGAAAGTAACATTTAACATACAAAAATACTAAAACAGTTCTTCATCGACGAAATAAAATCCCCTCGTACCAATACTTTCTACAAATCACGACAATTTGACCCCACGAAAATATGTGATTTTACAGTAAAAGAGTAATAGACAATATAGTCAGCAAAATCGTCTGTCTTAAATGGATTTCTTTTTTATCAAGTACATGCAGGCCATCATATCAGAATGAAACCTTGAAATTTCCGTTTGAATTAAAATTTAAGACGGGTTCACAAGACCCCATCTATGATTTTACTGTCAGTTGAGGCTAAGAACGAAAGCCGTGCGGAGAACATACAAATTTAATCTACATTAAACGAAAGAGAGCAGAAAATTTTATGTTCAAACTAAAAGAGTGAGATATAGATTTTCTTACTAAAATTTAAGGGACCTTATAAAAGTTTTAAACGTAAAAAATAAATGTAACTATTGAACTACATGAGTAATTGAACTATTCGCTTGCGCAATATAATACTGTTTACGTTTCATGGAATATTTATTAAACTTCGAACCCGGTTAAATAGCCCACTTCAAAAGAATTTTTACTTGATTAATTTATTACAACATAAATGAAACAAGAGGCCCATGGGCCACATCGCTCACCTGAGAAGCTTTGACCATTCCGTTCTTTAACAGATTCCTCCCTTGTAATACATATTGTGACCCCACCCTACCCAACTGATCATAATTTAAACAATTTGAAATCTACACTACCATAGGATGCTTTGATTCAACATTGTAAAACTTTGATTCCCCATTGTGGCCCCGCCCTAACCATGGGGGTCATGATTTGAACAATTTAGAATCTACACTACCGCAGGGTGCATCCACATAAGTTTCAGCTTTTCTGGCCCAGTGGTCCTTGAGAAGATTTTTAAAGATTTTCCTATACCGGGTATATTTCTATGTAAAACTTTGATTCCCCATTGTGGCCCCGACCTATCCCCGGGGGTCATGAATTTAACAATTTAGAATTTACACTACCCTAAGATGATTCCACATAATTTTGAGCTTTTCTGACCCAGTGGTTCTTGAGAAGAAGATTTTTTAATGACCCCACCCTATTTTTGTCTTTTCTTGATTATCTCCCCCTGTGAGGGGACTTGGCCCTTCATTTTAACAATATAAATTTTCCTTTACCCAAGGATGCTTAAATTTGTACTAAGTTTGGTCAAAATTGGCCCAGTGGCTCTTGAGAAGAAGTCAAAAATGTGAAAAGTTTACAGACGGACAGACGGACGGATAGACAGCTAGACGGACGGACAGACAGCTAGACGGACGGACAGACAGACGGACAAAATGTGATCAGAATAGCTCACTTGAGCTTTCAGCTCAGGTGAGCTAAAAGATTGAGGATGTATTGAAATACAGCAGCAACTTGTGATCTGAGTTTTAAATTAGGAACAACCAATCATAGAGCAGAAGATAAGGTTCTTTTCTATTAAAATACTGGCAAATGAAACTCAAGTAAGATTTTTACGGTACTTTAAGCACTACATCTGTACTTCGACCCAAGAACGGATTTTATTTTACAAATAAACTTAACTTGAAATTTAAAATCAAATTTGGAGATCTAATATTTGAATAATTTTTTCATCGCGTTTAAACGTAATAATTCATTTTCTTTAAACGCAATTTATTGGATTTACATCTAGCTCATGTTAGTTTAGTCGGTTTGTATGTTAGGGCATTGGTTAATATCACAATTTGAAATAGGAAATAGCGTAAGTTGCGCATGCTATATTGATGATTACGCTTACATGTATGTTATAATTTTTATCCCAGTCAGGGCCTGTTTTTGGTAACCATCTCCCTTTCTTGGATGGTTTAAGATATAATTGTTCTTAATGTATGTTGCATTCCTCCTTTTTTGTATCGCCTTGCATTGTATCATTTTATGTTTATCATTGATTTGTGCTTGGATACCCTAAGATTAGTAAAAATTGTTGATGACTTCATATTCCAATTGTTGTTGAAATTTTTTTCATTGATTGATCATTTGTTCCATAAGTTGTGGCCGTGATAGCCTTCAATTTGTAATATGTTTGAATTTTAGATATTCACTACTATCCACCACCTACACATTATATTATTACTTAATAGTAACTAAAAGAATTTTGGCCTTGTCATGTACGAGGGTTGTCCCAAAAAGTCGTAGACAGGGAAAATAATTTAGTTTCTCTTTGCTAAATTTAATTTCTTTTCTTGTCATAGCAAAAAGTAACATTCCATGATCATGCATTTCAAGTTTCACGATGATGTCACATTTAGCAAGAAAATTATGAAAAAATAAAGAGAGCGTGTATATGTACATCAGCACACGAAAGCAAGAGTAATTTACGTCTCTTATAACGCCATGGTCTCTTTTTCTGATTCACACGCGTTTGTTAACGTACAATAATTTTTTTAAAGTGAAAAACCACTTTTGACTAAGGGATTTCACTAGTGTCCATTTTTTTTTATTTTAACAGATTCAATTTTTGTCGTAATTTAGTCGAAAGATCACCTTACATTGTAGACACCAGAGAATACACATTGTTTGACGTCGTGCGTAGCCCAGAACGTTCCGCGCTGTCTGCGTTTAACAAACAGTACTCTACTTCTTACATGTAGTAACTACTAAGTACTTTGCAGTATAGAGAAAAAACTATCATTGAATCTCATACCATTTTAAAACGATTTCTCTATTAGAATCTAGTATGTAATGTAACTTCTGTACTTCTTTTCCCCGTATCTGATGTATATAAACCATATCAAAAACAATTTTTTGCATCTCCGTGCGCCGGGTACGCGTTCGACGTCGTCATTTTCATCAAACTCAATGCTAACATCGCTTTGAAAATCATGACACCAATCTTCTGTTTCTTTTGCTATTTATATAAAAATTGACATGTTATTACGATTTTGATTCTGTTTTCACTGATTTAAATTTGATTTCAATGTTGTAGATAGTAATAAAGAAATAAAAGCAAATGTTACAGTTATACGCGTATAATTTTCCGAATTTTGTTCGTGCGCGATCGGCCTTCATATAAATCGTCCTAATTTAATTAATATGAAAGATATATATTTATTAAGAATTCACAATTTTAAAGAACATTGGATATATTATGTCTATGCAAAATTTGATTAGTATTGGATGCATGTTGAAAAAGTTATAACCATTGTCTAATATTTTTTGGGACAACCCTCGTATTAAATGTAACTTAATGACTTTGCAAAAAGAAGCTGAAATAACGTACATAAACGAAACCACATAAATTTAATGTTCAGAACATGAGCATTATGTATTATTTGATCGGTGTTTTTTTTTCTTAACATTGTCATATTATCTATACAAAACTTACTCCCACCACTAGATGTATGTATCCATGCATCTACCATGGAGGAAGCACACAATCCTTAAAAAAAATAAATAAAAATACGATAAAAGTAAAACTATTCATTAATAAAACCAAAAAAAGTATTGGGAACATTCTCTAGAAGCTATAAATCATAGACTTGATAAGATATTGCATTTGGATAAAGTATACACACTATCACAAAATGTAATAGATGTCTCACTGCATTCACATATAGATTATATTTGTCAAACTGAGCTTTACCGTCTATGATTCCAAATATAAAAAATATTAACATCATAGCGTTCTTCATTTACAACCTTTCAGAGTCTACAGAGATTGTAAAATAGGGAAACTAGGGAGATTGTAAAAAAGGGAAACAGTCTCCACCCTGATATTTATAATACTAATTATAATGTCTTCTATAAACAACTGAATTTGTATAAATATATACAGCTCTTTATATTTGTTAAGTTTTAATCCTCTAACAATATATTTCTATTATTTTGAGACATTTCTTATAAATACCCGATTCCACCTCTGATGTTTGCTCTCCGCCTTATTTATTTTGGTTCATGGATTTTTGATCTTGAATACTGTTTGTCATCTCCATATGTTTCATTGCAGAAGGAATCAAAATACCAAAACAGTAAGTAAAATTAATGAAAATTAAGAGAGGAGGAGACCCACGAATAAATCTCTGTAAATTTTAAAATAAACTCCTTTAAGAGCAGACCAGATGTATATCATATAATACACATTAAATGTTGTAGTATTTCTCTTTCACAGATGTAAATATTATAGATTTAATGTAACATAACATAATCAGATATGATCGAAGTAATCCAAAATTTTTTTTGGGACAAAAGTTACCTGTAAAAAGGACAAGAATCACATTCGTTTGCTTCATTTCATGAATATTCTGCTAGTTTCTTCTTTAATCACGACGTAACCTCTTTTACTCTGATAAGAAATAGTTTGCATGTCTTCCTTTTGAAGATAAGGACAGTTTTTCCAACATTTTCCACTTATACATATAATTATCTTTCGATAAAAAGAACCAAGAACAAATGAATGTATTATAGGTTAATATATGATCAATTTTAACAGACTGTTTCAGCATAATTATATACCGGTATTATCTTCTATCTTTGATGGCTTAACATCGCAATGTTTAAAATTTGAATAATTGTAATTTTGAGTTTTCACTGGAAGACATAAAAATCAGTTAAAACTGATATATTGGATTTAGAGACAGAGTGAATGTAAATAACAGGTACAATTTTTCAGTAACTATAAGTAACATTAACTGTTCAGAGTTTTAAAATGTTTATTTTGCACTTGACCTGTGATATCATATGAATGCTTTAAGTGAATAAACTGCAAGGAATTAACGTATTTTAGTCATAGAATTGACCAACATATAACTTTGCAATAATACTTAAGATAAAAATGCATTTTTCAATGAGATATATAGTGGAAAAACAAAATATATACTCACTTATAGCCAGGTACTAGTACCCTATATAATAATCAAGAAAAGTGTATGCTTAAGTCTTCTGTAGTATAATGCAAGATTGATTTTGGGTATTCAGAATACTTTTCTCATTATTTCAAGTCGAATGATGTAGCAGTGCTTCATTTTCTATTGTAAAATACCGCGTAATGTATTGGTATTTGTTAAAGAGGTATAAGTTAGTTTGAATTAAGTTTGACTCTAAAAACTAATTTGGTCCAGAAATACAGTTAAAATTTATTCACTAAAAATTAATCTTAAAAATTGAGTATGAATTAATCATATAAAGAAGTAATTCCTTCTCGAACAGAACGATACAGATAGCAGATATTTTAATTGATTGTTATATTTTTTCTGTTTTTTATGTTCTGATTTAGTTAATAATGCAGACTTCATGAGTACAAATGAACGAAATATAAACTAAATTTCAGACAGGAGAAATTTATCAGTCACGGAGTTATCTGTCACAGTAGGTGAACTTCTGAAGTTAGCAATGCGACATATCGTGCATCAAATCCGACCTCGTATTAAATTAGGTATCTCTGGCAATGCAGAACTATTATTAAAACAGGTGAAACGTTCATCCAGATTTGCAAGTCAGAAGAGAAACAACGCTGCAAAAATGACAAAATGTGAAGCTATTAGCCTTTCAGAGAGATTCAAACAAAAAGTGCCCGTAGAACAAATTTTAACTAATTACATGTATATAGCAAATGATTCATAACAAATTTTCAAACGAGTGTTTTTTCAACAAATTCAAAATTGTATTTGAAATTGAGGATTTTTTTCTCAAAGCAAGGACTGTCAGATTGATTATGCTGTGTATGTTCCATTCGAGAATATTCTACTCATCCAGAGACGTCATCATATACCGACAGTGCTATGTTTTGACTACTTAGTATCACGATTGGGGCCACGATTGAAATCGGGGACTCGAGAGTGGACAAATTGTAGCGATCGTATCAAACCGAAATAAATCTAACTCGTGGTTATCGTGTTGATCGTAAATTTTTTTTCGACTGTCAAAATTTTTCTACGATTTACGCAATTATGCATCGTAAGTAAACACATTTAATCTTACTTTCATATTGTGATCATCGGCATCGATGTCGGACAGTCCAAGCAACCCGCTGGTTTGTGATTCGTTGCGATGTCCCAAGTTCTGTCACTATCTGTGACGCTTTGCTTGGTCACACAGCTCACGAGCTGATATGGTATTTTTCCGCTTAGAAACGATTTGATATAGAAATATGACAGTAAACGCCATTAGATACGACTGTTAACGTTTTGTCGCGGACGCTTACCCTGTATTACGAGTTCTTAAACTTGCATAAGTAACGGGAAAAAATAACGCATTTCTTTCACCGATTGAAAAGAAGATGCCAGTTTTGCAACATATTTTGAATATACCACCCAAGTGAAACATGAACAAAAAAGGAATAATACAGTTACATGGACTACTGTTTTTCCTCTTCTTTGACAGCAAAAAAACCATCAACCTCAATTTGCATTATTCTTATTCAGTCTATGTTTTTGTTTTGATTACTTTTTAATAATTAGATAAAATATAATGGACTCAGTATAATCAGTTGTAATATATTTGTTGGGGTACAATCGTAGCTCAAGGTTAAATTTCATCTTGATCCTGATTGTGAAAGACATTGGAATAAAATTGTGGTTTTACTGTACTTCGTAACAGATCAAGGTCCTTTTGTCAACTAAATCACGATAATCCTTTTGAAACGTAATTCATCTTTTTTTTTAAAAAAAGTCGGATCGTCAGAGATCACGGGACATGAATTTAAGCCATCGTGACCATTTCGCATCAAAGCGCAATGAATCGTTTGAAAACGCACTAATGCGCATCTCCTTGTTTCTTGGCATTAAATTCAATAAAAACTCTGCGGTCAGCTACGAATGATCAGTCATAGCGTTCGTAGCAGAACACACTACAGTTGGAACGTAGCATAAAAACAATTTTAACCTTAAATTTGCGCTTATGACCAATGAGCAGTAAGGGATCTTTACCATGCTAACGACATGGAACTCTCATTCGAAGGACTCGCAACTTACACGTTAATGTGCCGAGTGGATGGCAAAGAAACATGTTGCTACCTATTTTTTTCATCGACTTAGGTCAACCGATCGTGGCCACGATTCAAACTCACGAACTTTCAAAGACGGGGCGAGCACTCTTCTGAGCTACAATAACATTCAAAGATTTTAGGCAAATCAAATTGGTTAGTAAAAAATGTAATTGCTTATACTCGTATACCCTTCCGTTGCACTTTTCTGATAAAAAAAATATTATTGTTAACTATAATTAAGTAAAGATTACTACAGTATAGTTAACTGTAGTAAATCAGTAAATCAAAGTATTTACTTACTGTAAATATCAGATAGATATCTACTTTGCATTTGATTTTTTTAATTCCAACAAGAAATTTTATTATAGTTTAAAGAACAACTTCTAGTATATTAGCATGATTTAAAAAATGACATCAATATTACTTGTTTTTAATTTAAGAGATATTAGGTCTCTAATACTTCAAAAATGATTTAGAGCAAAGCTTCATAATAAATCAAAAGTCTTCACTTTAGGTAAGTATAGTTAACTATAGTAAATTATTTTTAGAACCAACATTGCATGTTTAGAGGTCTATCTTTTCTCTTACCCAATTAGTATTATTCCAATGAACTCTTTATAGATGTTTGTTGTCTTCATATTTCACGTCATACTTTTGCTTAGCATTTTTATGGGTAATACTAATATTTTAAACACGGGAAAAAGACAGGATATATAAAAATATTTTGGCATAGTAGTATATGTACATGTATTAAGTTATATAAAATCGTTGTTGAAAATAATTTGTCAAAACAACCTCCATTTGTACATCATTGTAGCCAGAATCGTGACCTCGCACCCCAAAATGGCGAGATTGACTTCTGTAAAAAGATCTTTTTTCAAAATATGAGAGAACTTAATAAGACTAGAAAAAGGCATGGAGCTTCTCATCGGGTGGCTTTGTTTTCAGTTGCCAGGTACATCTTTTCTTGGCATTCAACACGGTTCCGCTTGAACAGCTTATCGCTTGTTTTCTGTCTCTTATTTCACGAACTCTGAATGGATTTGTCTCTAAACAGACATTCGTGATATTATTTTAAAAGATGTGTCTATCGGTAAAACAATCTTATATTCAAAGGGCTAATATTCTAATTATCTTCTATAAGACATCTAGCAGTATTTTTTTTTATATTTTATAACCAAGAATCATTCGAAACAGAACTGCATGAATTGATTGCTATAGTGTGAGACTGTGGCAAATTTCCTTCTGGGCTAGATTTCTTGTGCAAAAATTTAAAGATGCAATATATGAAGATAACGAACAGTATTCGAGCTCAAAAGTCCATTTAACAATATAAAATAGGAGCAGGGCAATCCTGAGCCTCCAAACATCAGAAATTTTATTATTTCAAAATTGAGATATGCATTCATAAAT
>PRKT01002797.1:0-12665 GCA_003671525.1 Saccostrea glomerata | reverse complement strand
TTATCTTCAGCATACCAGATAATTGTCCCAAGGTGACAGGAAAGCCATGGAGTGTTATGTTGCCCGATGCCGCAGGGGCAAATATTCTGGTATTGCTGCCCGAGAATTACGCCATGTAATATATGGTATATAACATTTTTAAACCTTGAACCCAAATTGATCATCGAACTTATTTATTGAACACTATGTACTACCTGGTAGTACACATATGCATGTTGAGTATAATTCCGAAATATCCCGTCCTGTTTCATGGCAGAATGTTTTCAGTATGCTGACACTTGTGTTGATAACCTTTGTGGTATTTAAAGAATTTTTCTTCTCAATTAAATTATCTAATTCCTCTGAATTCAAATAAACAAATTGCAGCCGTTGTCTTGACTTTTTAACTTTCGCGGAACTATTTACGTTTGCTTAGCAACTGCCTCTGTAGTATGAACATTGTACCTGAATCTCAGTCTTCCTGCCCGATTCACCACTACTACTAATCCAGCCTAACAGTCAGACACACAGATATCCAAGTTCCTGCTCTCGGTAATATGTCTCGTAGAAGGACCCGTCGGATATAGAGGTTTACCTTCACCATCAAACTGAATGGTTTGTTTTTCCGTGGAACCAGAGTAACGGACAATCTTTGATGGATTTAAGTCATCACTATCCATTATAACCAGAAAATCTCCAGAGGTTGTGATGCAGACAACATGACGATTATATTTCGTTAATCTAATCACCTCCTCTATCTTCTCATTCTTCACAATATTCACAGTTTTGCACCGCCAATCAGTATAAACTAGATATCCACTTTTTGTCACTGCTATGTTAGCTGGTGTGTCTCCAGACTTAGTTGTGATTGACTTAAGTAGCGATCCCTGACCTATGCTGTAGAGTTTTATGGTTTTGTCATATTGTCCAATTGTCCAAATCTTTTCATCACTCAGACAGGCCAAATTGCGATTGTTTGTATACTCAGTTTAAATTCTATGGTGTTAAAAGTCTCTGGTTCATCAAGTAGTTGTTTCATTAGAGAAGAGGATCCAGCTTCTGGTGAGTTTTCTATTGCCGTCATGCTGTAGTTTCCTTTTTTGAAGTGAGGGAACTTGATGACAAGGCTCCAAAGAATTTAGAAAGTTTGGCTCCTTGATTACTCCCTGGAGGAAATTCTGGTAAAGAGATGAATATTTTTTCTGGAAGATTTCTATGTCTATTTATATCTGATGTAACATTGAAAACTTTTAAAATGTCATTAGAATTGACAACAACATCAATTGAATTAATTTCATCTTTGATTTCAGAAATGTTCCTGTTTATTTCATCCAGATGTTTCTGTAGAGTATGTATCTGTGTGTTTTTCATCTCATCAACTTCAGCTTTAAGTTTCTCGACAAATTTGTCAATTTCTCTGTGCCAGTCTTCTCCATGTTTTGTTATGGTTGTTTAGAGATCTCCATATTCCTTTTGTAACTCACTCATTCTGTTTTGTATATCAGAGGCAATACCCTGGTAAGTTGGGTAAATTGTATCATTTAACTCAGTTTGATCTTTGATGATCTCTTCTTTTTTCTTCTCTAGAACTTGTAAAACTTTTAATAATTCATGACCCATATGGTGATCTGAAGTAAGACAGGTGGCGCATACAGGGATGTCACATTCATGACAGTACATTTCACATCGCTCTTTGACATGATGTTTACATCCAGGGTAGAGGGGAGTAGATTTTCTAAGCTTGAATTTGACAATTTCGTGTTTCTTGGATTCATCAGATATTGTATGTTCTCCCACACAGGCCTTACACAGGTTGACAAGACATGTATCACAGTGCATCTGTACCACGGCAGTCTCACACAGGTCACATCGCATCACGTCCTGGGCACTGGTACTGGGGTCCATGGTTAAACAATGGGTAAATTACACAACTGCTAAAATCCACCTGTGACGTCATCCTTTTGTTTGCGCACTTCATTCCTTTTCAGGAATAGAGAGTTTTAAATTACATTGAAAACAGAATTTGTTATCTTCTTATTCTCCTTCCCATGTCTCTACCGAGGAAAAACTTTTTTAAAGAGTTTTAAGCTGAAAACGATTCGTAAATTTAAGGAATGTGTCCGCCACTTTTGTTCGGATTCTCACTGCATCTTACGGATGCACAAAAGTCGAAATTAATTCTAAAAGCAAAGAATATTATATCTTGTTGTGTCAGTATTTCATAAAATACCGAGTAATATGCAAAATTATATTGGCCTAAGATAATTACCTGAATTTAACAGCGCAAGTTATTGTCGGCCAGATTCATCCTGCCTCTATATACAAGGATCACGTGACCACTTATGTTAATCACTTGTCTTCCTGGTCTGAGTGTATCTGATCCACAAATGGCCTCTGAATCACTTTATTTCAGAAAATTCTCCTTCTTGTGCCCAAAGTTCAAAAATAGTATTTAAACTTCCTTGTGTAAAACTTTTACACAATTATTTATTTGTATTTTGTAATAAATGTTAAACCACCACTTCTTTTGATTCATTTTATGTGATTATTAATTTTTGACTTAAGGTCAAGATCTAGTTAATGACTTTAGAATAACTTTTCAGTGCTAAATACATTATAATGTCATAATCACTTTCAACTTTCTTTTTCCCGTACTTTACGACTCTTATAGAATTATGTAAAAAATAAAGTAATTTCATGGAATTCAATTTAAAATCGCATGAAAAGTAGTCCCGATACCTTTCTTAAATTTGACATTATTTTAATATAGAGACCAAGAATATACAAATTACCATTTGCCTAAAAACTGTAGGCAATCTGGGTACATTTTCTTTGTCTGATATGGGAAAAACTCCCATTTTCAATATTGGTTTTCTTAATTTTTCATGGAAAATAACAGTTTAAAAGATGGTTTTTCATCTTGTTTTTCTACAAAGTATGCCCCGAAACACCTATTTTGACCTAGCACATGTTATAAAGCATCATTAAAAAAAATTAATTTCTTAAATTTGAAAAATCTGTAGGCACCTTACATTTACTAGATCTTGACATTAACCAATTAATCGTGTTTATTTAAGTGCATAACAACTAACGTTTAACAACGTAAGTTATACAAGGACAAAAGCACTTCATCATCTATTTTCTTTATTCAATTTTCAATAACAAGGATTATTGCAGAATTACAAATTCCAAAGGACATGATAGGGGAAGACCAGTATTTGGCCTCCGATTTCGGGTGTCTTTCAAAATGATTCAACACTTTATCCATAAAAACCTGTTGTCACTCCTGCCACGAAATGAGTATTAGTTCTAAGATTTAGAATATACAGAGGTCACAGTGAGGTCAGGAAATAGGTCAATTTTTTCATCGATTTTACGGCACATAGAGAACACACTTGCCTATCTACCAAATTTTAATATTTTATACACTAATATCAGATGCAGTTTTTGTGTAAAAATCTCAGATAGGCAAGCTTGTGCTCTATGTTTTCCAAAGAGAAAAGTATCTCAAATATGATGAAATCCCACCAGAATTGAGTAAATTCTGGAAAATGTCCTACTTCTGCACCTTCTAGTGGCTTCCATGTAAGCTTTGAATCTAAATTAGTATTCGTTTTAAAGTAAACATCAGTTTAACCTTTAAATTACAAACCATCACAATTTTACCAATGTTCTGATTTTTACATCAAATAAGGGGCCAGATTCGGCCGTTACCATATCTTGTCCTTTAAGAAAAAAACATGAAAATATCGTATAGAGATCAATCACCAAAACATCTACACTGCGGGTGTGACCGGTCGGCAGGGAATGTTCACTCCCCCGTGACACCTGATCCCATCTCCGATGTTTTTGGAGGTCCGTGTTTGCTCTGCTCCTATTTTTGCATGTTGTTTTATGGACTTCAGATCTTGAACACAGTTTGTTATCTCCATATGTTTAAAACAATACGAATTTTTGAAAACCAATTATAAACACAAACTCGGGGAAATTCAAGAAGTAGGATTAGGTGTTTAGGAGGAGTATGTATCCCCTGTTGACTGGCCACATCTGCTATAAACCCTAGCATGATGCATGAATAATTTATCATATGCTTAGTTCTTGTTCATATTATCATTATAATCTATTAAGATTTTTTTTAAAATAATTTTTGCAAATGAGAAATTATAAATGACAAATACGCATTATATTTTCCTGCAAAGGCTCAAGTTTGCAATGCCGTTACGTCATGTTTCATTCTGCTGTCATCTCTAGAGGAAGTTATAATCATTCTAGATGTTGTGTATAAACTGCATACATGTATTGAGACAGAATGCTGTTTATTTCAATTTTAAAAGAAATGAAGATAAACTTAAGCCATTAGATATTTGATTTAAAGTTTTTAACATGCATTGCTTCACAATACATATTACAGGCTGATAAAAACTGAAGAGAGATATTTGCTCATCAAAAAGTGTGCACTTAGTATACATGTAACTGCTAAATACCCAGGAGCAGAGAAGAAGATTTTCAAACCATATTGTATTTGCACTACACAATCAATAGGGCCCAACCCTGACATCGGAACCTCTGATTCAGGGTTTATGAAATTCATAATTTGGGAAGAAAAGACCTTTGCAATCATAACTATGTACCAAATTTGTAAAAGTGTCGCAGCAGCTCACTTTTTCAGAATTATTCCTTTTTAGTACATGGGATTATATTCTTTTGCCTTTCACTTCCGTGTAAACATAATCACGCAAATCTGTGTATTATTAGCGTTTATTAGTAGGGTCATTTAAAAATCTTCTCAGAACAAATTGGCCACAAAAGATAAAATTATATGAAAGCGTCCTGATTTGGGCAAATTCAAGTTTGTTCAAAGGAAAACCCCAAGTTTAACATAGGTACAACATGTATATAGAAAGAACAAAAGCCATGCACTTTGTGCCTTAATTGGCCCTGAGAATTCCTAAAAAAAAATCAAAACCACTCTGTTTAGGTTGCAAATGCAGTATTTATCACTTGAAGTGTTGGTGAACACGTATCTATTAATCATGACGTAATTTTCCCTCTAGTAAATGCATTCTGACATCATAAAATGCGTCATTTTTCCAATATCCTGTAAATTCCTTTGAAAATGGGCTAAATTTGAAGTATTTTTTTCAATATTTCATAAAGAGTACAACCTCTGATCCAAAATATGCAAATACATAATGAAAGATCTGTTTCTGAAGATCAAAATACATATTTTATTTTTTGGATCGTGGGCTACGCTCATATCTTAATTCTTTGCTGACGCTTGTCAAATAGGCATGTTTTCTGCAAATTTAAAAACCATTGCAATTTCTCAAAGCCTGTTTTCCAATGTCTGGATTCTCAAGAAGAAATTCTTCTATTATAGGAAAAGTAGGCACCAAGTGTCTATTTTATTTTGATATATAAAATGGGAAAGCGGGTGATAGCTAATTAATTGATATAAGTACAGGGCCATTTTATGCATAAAGTGAACCTAGCATTTTAAACGAAATACTCTCAAGAACACCAATTTAAGCCAAAGTCAGTCATATTTTATATGGAAGCATGCTCAGTTTATGTAGATTCAACCCCCAGGGGTATGGTGTGGTCACTTTAGACTCTATCAGGAACTTTAATGGATGCGTAGAGTCTGTTGTCCGTCGAGTTTTAAACTGGATTTACTTGCTTGTTTAATGTCCCTATTGGATTTTATTTTATTATGAACGGTTTCATTATAAAACAATTTTACGAACTTTTATGGAAGTATGTGAATTTTCTGAAGAATGAGTTTCAATTCTTATTCTTCTTAAATCACCAATCAGACAGACGCCCATTTATTATATATCATCTTTTTAATGTACTAAATAATTTTTCTCTTTATAAACAAAGCAAATGTACATATGAATAATTGGCACATCATTCTCATTAAAAATTGAAAACAATACAATAATACAATTCCACAAAGTTCATATGAAAGCAACGTCAGGTTGTGATGATTTATATTTGTTCAAATCTTGACCCACGGAGTACGGTTGGCCGCGGGACCATCTAACTAAATTTTTGAATACTGAACTGAAATGATCTCTGCTTTTTTTCTTGCAGAAGTGGTCGCCCGCGTGACACAAGGTTAGAGCGTCTGCTCTAGAGTAGCGAAGTAAGGAGATGATCCTTACGTCGCGATGTCGAATCCCACTTTGGGGTGTAGAGGCGAGTCCCTCGGATGAGACCTGACAAACCGAGGTCCCGTGTCGCTGTAGTTCTGACCACAGAAACTATCTATATTATAAATTTAAAGATATTTTTGATAAAATTGTTTTGAAGTCATGGGTAAATTTTCATTACATTCATAAGAATGTAGCCTTTTCAAAATCATATTTTCAAGGTTATAGATATATAACCAAGGCAGCTACCTATGAGGGCTGTTTAACATTTTTGTCACTTGACGTTCGTAACCCAATGTCATTTGTGAAATACAGATACCCATAATTATTTTCTTTCTACTGGACTTGATTAAGTAAACATGTACAGTAGACCCTCATTTATCCGGACACTTTGGTTCCCAGTCAATTTGTCCGGATATGTGAAGCATCCGGATATCTGAATCACCAGTTAAACAAGACAGAATAACATTTTAAAATTTCGTTCCGATGAAAAAGCGTCCGGATACTGAAGCATCCGGATATCTGGCGTCCGGATATCTGAAGGTCCACTGTATTTGAACTTACAATCATTAAAATGAGATGCCACTCATTTTTATAAGACAAAACATTGCCATTTCTTCACTACACTGTACGCGTTGGTCAAATCATGTATTCCCGTACTAGTGCCCAGGACGTGATGCGATGTTACGTTTGTGAGACCGCTGTGGTACAGATGCACTGTGATACATATCTTGTCAACCTGTGTAAGGTCTGTGTTGGAGAACACCTGGTATCGGATAAATCCAAAACACATAAAATTGTCCCAGATAAAAATGGTTACAGCATGAAGACAACACAGAAATCACCAGAAGTTAGATCCTCTCCTCCAGTCAAACAGCTGCTGGATGAACCAGAGACTGTCACCACCCTACGCACTGGGTTTAGACAAATGCTACATAGAGAAAAAACGTTTCAGTTTGATGATAAAGTTAAACCTCTCTATTCATCCAATGCCAATTACATAACAGTAAACAGGAACCTGGATATCTGTGTGTCTGACTGGGTTGCTAAAACACTGTTGGTGGTCAATGAGGCCGGTAAAATGAGATTCAGGTACACTGGAGTAAACTCCTGCTCCAAAGAACACATCTTTCCGTGCACGAGGAATCACCACAGACAGTCAGAGTCACATCCTTACATCTGATAATGACAATAACTCTGTCCACATCATAGACCAGGATGGACAGTTCCTCCGTTACATAGTCTGTGTACTTCGTGAACCCTGAAGCCTGTGTATAGATACAAATGACAATCTGTTTGTTGCTCAGTGGTTAACGAGTCAAGTGTAGAAAATCAAATATTTAAGTGAAATCTAAAAGTGTACAAGTTCATATTAAAAAATTTAACAAATAATCAATGAATTCCTATTTGTGTTTCAATATCAGAAACATGGAGAGGACTTGCACAGAGAAATTGACAAGCTTGTCAAGAAACTTAAAGCTGAAGTTGATGAGATGAAAAACACACAGTTACAAAGTCTACAGAAACATCTGGATGAAATAAAGAAGGCAATGTCTGACATCAAGGATGAAATCGATACAATTGAAAGTGATATGGACACTAATGACTTGTCCAAACTATTCAGTTTTTCATCTAATATGAAGAGGTTTAGAAATATTCCAGAAAAAAATCGAGACCACTTCACCTATACTTACTCCAGGCAGAATCCAAGGAAAACTTGAAAAAAATTTTGGAGCTCTATCATCAAGTTCACTAACGGCAGAAAAACATGGATACACAATGAAGGCAACACAAAAATCACCAGAAGCAAAATCCTCTCTTCCAGTCAGACAGCTGCTTGATACACTACAGAGTATAATCACCATAGACACTTGGGTATGAAAATGTTGTCAATGTGGCCTGTCTGAGTGATGAAGAAATCTGGACAAGTGGACTTAATAGCTTCATGGAACTCTACAACATGAATCAGGGATCACTACTTAAATCAATCACAAAAATAATGAATTCCTATTTGTGTTTCAATATCAGAAAGGAGAATTAAATGAACTAGCCGCCAGTCAAAATTTAACTAAAATAGGAACCAGAAAATGAAAAGTGTTTAAGTTAATTTAAGTTAATTCAATTTCTTCCTTATTATCACAATAACTTTTGAAACATTTTTTTAAAAATCTAAACACAGCAACAAAGAGAGAGTTATAGGGATATAATTTTGCAAAGCTGGTTATTGTGTTACAGATTTTATTGATACTCGTATTAATCATAACTGATTTTGATGTGCATCATATCAATCGGGTATATCTAATCGATGTAATAGTAATAATAAATTGATCATCCTATAACTTTTTAATCAATGGGGATTATCAAAATCTAATTCAAAGTTTTAGAATATAAAATTAGATATGGACTTTCCCGTCTTTTTTGGACGATAGTTACCGGTCAGTCAGCAGTGGATACTCGCTGTTTTATGGCACCTTATCCCACATCTGATGTTTTAAAGATCTGTGTTTGGTTTGGTCCTGACATAGTTACATTCCCTGTGTTTTTCTCCTAAACAATGAAATTGATTTGAATACCATTTTCGTGTATACTCAAGCGTAGAAATATACACAGAGAAACGTGCGCTAATGTGACGTCACTATAAGGCTACAGCGACGTTAGTAAAAGTATTACGATATAGGGCAGCGAGAAATTCAAATACTGAGTAAATTTATTTTGATGCTTTTAAACGTGTAAAATGTAAATGTAAGGAATGTTTTAAATTAAGTGTGAATTATTGGACAGTTGTGTAAATCGCACCGACATGTAATGAAGGCATATTTCATGAAGCGCACTTAACACACCAAAAATTAACACACAAAAAACTTTAAAATTCCTTATTATTTAGTTTAAATGGACTTTGTAGCTTAAATATACTGTTCGTTATCTCGGGTATACTTCATGTTAAAGATCAGACTGAGTAAACACAGAATGGCAGCTAATTTAAATTACCAGTATAAATCAAACCAAGACTTTGAATACCTGAAAGGTACAATGTAGACAATTCAGATAAGTGGGCCATTGATCCCTAAACATAGAAACTACATTCATTTTGGTTAACAACAGACAGACGTTCATAAAATCAGGTAAGAAGAATGGAATGATTTATTCTATATACATGTATTTTGCTCCTTAATTGTACTTGAAAATTCCATACATTACAAAATTAACTAAGGAATTTTTTTATGAAAATCTTTTAATGATTGTACCCACTTATATCATGTCTTCAAGGTCAAAGAAATACAAAAATACTCTGCTTGTTTAAACGAATGACATTATTTTTTACCTAAACATAGTTTTTATTTAATGTTGCTGTTATAAATGTACCTTCGAGAATTTTCATTCATTATGAGACGCCAACACAAACCAGTGGAGGGCTGCAAATATAAATCTGTCCTTATCCCTTAAGGTCATTTAGCAGCATTGAGTCACCTTCATGACACCAACTGCCACACGTGACCTCAGTTTATACGGCTTCATCTCATATTGACACATAATTGATTTGAATCCTAGATGTAATGTTCATCTTCTCTCCCCGAAAGTGTAGAGCAAACGTTTTAAGCACTACTCCAAGCTTCATGGCCTCACTTTAACATTGTACAAATAATGCAATTCTGTGATTTAAACATTTATACAATCTGTTTTTCTAATATTTTTTATTTCTCCATGACTTGACTAGTACAGATATATCTTAGTAACTTGATTTGATAACAGTAATTTTTACGAGGAGCAGTTAGAGTACATGTATTTAGAATTAACAAGTTCATTTTTTTCTCCTCACTACAGTTTTAGTCTAATCATGGATCCACGTACTAGTGCCCAGGACGTTATGCGATGTGACCTGTGTGAGACCGCTGTGGTACAGATGCACTGTGATACATGTCTTGTCAACCTGTGTAAGGCCTGTGTGGGAGAACACATGATATCTGATGAATCCACAAAGCATGACATTGTGAGATTCAATCTTAAAAAGTCAACTCCAATTTATCCTGGATGTCCATCTCATGTCAAAGAGCGATGTGAAATGTACTGTGATGAGTGCGACTTCCCTGTTTGTACAACATGTCTTGCTTCAGATCACCATCTAGGTCATAAATTATTAAAAGTTTTACAAGTTCTTGAAGAAAACAAAGCTAAGATTATCAAAGAACATAACGAATTGAAGGAGACAATTTACTCCACCTTCCAGGACATTGCCTGTGATGTACAAAACAGAATGAGTCAGTTAGAAAAGGAATATGGAGATCTCTCAACAGCCATAACAAAACACGGAGAGGACTGGCACAGAGAAATTGACAAACTTGTCAAGAAACTTAAAGCTGAAGTTGATGAGACGAAAAACACACAGTTACAAACTCTACAGAAACATCTGGATGATATAAAGAAGACAATGTCTGACATCAAGGATGAAATCGATACAATTGAAAGTGATATGGACACTAATGACTTGTCCAAACTATTCAGTTTTTCATCTAATATGAAGAGGTTTAGAAATATTCCAGAAAAAATCGAGACCACTTCACCTATATTTACTCCAGGCAGAATCCAAGCAAAACTTGAGAAAAATTTTGGAGCTCTATCTTCAAGTTCACTAACGGCAAAAAAACATGGATACACTCTGAAGACAACACAGAAATCACCAGAAGCAAAATCTTCTCTTCCAGTCAGACAGCTGCTTGATACACCACAGAGTATAACCACCATAGACACTGGGTATGAAAATCTTGTCAATGTGGCTTGTCTGAGTGATGAAGAAATCTGGACAAGTGGACTTAATAGCACCATGGAACTCTACAACATGAATCAGGGATCACTACTCAGGTCAATCAAAAGCAACTCGGGGAACATACCATCTGACATAACGGTGACAAAAAGTGGAGATCTAGTTTATACCGATTATATTGATAGAACATTAAACATTGTCAAGAATGAAAAAATAGATGAGGTAGTCAGACTAAAGAACTGGATACCAATACGTGTCTGTAGTACCTCCTCTGGTGATCTCCTGGTTATCTTGGTCAGTGTTGATTTCAAACCAACAAAAGTTGTTTGTTACTCTGGCTCCCGAAAGAAACAGACCATTCAGGTTGATGATCAAGGTAAACCTCTGTATTCATCTGGTTCATATTACAGAAATATTACTGAGAACAAGAACCTGGATATCTGTGTTTCTGATGAAGGGGTTGAAGCGGTAGTTGTGGTAAACCAGGCCGGAATACTGAGATTCAGGTACACTGGAAATACCCCTGCTCAAAAGAACCAATCATTCTGTCCACGAGGAATCACCACAAACAGTCAAAGTCACATCCTTATAGCCGATTATAACAATGACTGTGTCCACATCATAGACCAGGATGGACAGTTCCTCCGTTACATAAACTTTGAATTGAGTGAACCATTGGGACTGTGTACAGATACAAATGACAATCTTTTTGTTGCTCAGTATAAAAACAGAAATGTGCAAAAAATCAAATATTTGCTGTAAAATCATAAATAAACTAGATAATAAAATTTTTATGAATTCAATATACATGTTCGTACTTAGCTAGATTTACTGATTGATTAGTTGTTCTTTAACGCCCCTCTCGAGAATTTTTACTCATGTTGAGACGCCACAACTTGCCAATGGAGATCTTTTGTCCTTTGCTTGGCACTCAGGGCCATTGAGCAGGGAAGGATCTTTTTCGTGCTAGCAACTACTGCGACGCTGGACCTCGATCCTTGATGTACTAATATACGGTCGCATCCGAAGGACCGGTCTCCACTACCCAAAGTGGTATTCGAGCCCGTGACGTAAGGATCAACTCCTTACTTTGCGACTCTGTAGCAGACGCTTTAACCACTGCATATGATTATTTAGCTGGGATATTTGAAATCTACATAAACAATAATAAATAATGAAACAGGTGAAAATAATAAAATAAAATTTGTGGCCCAATGGTCAGGAGTTCGGTTGGATGGGAGGGGGGGGGGCTCTATTGATTATATCGAGAAATCCATTACACATATACAAATTAAGTTCATGTTTATAAAGAGGAAGGATTCATTTTTCAAGATTTTGAAAATTGTGCCACCGTCAGGGTTTCAGACGTTTCTGATGGGATTGGAGTCTATTAGTTCTGGAGTGAAACGCATTGTTTCTTTGCAAATCTTCTCCTTATTCCTGGGTATTAAGCGAACGAAAACAAGAGCCCATGGGCCACTGAACACTTTGCAAGGAAAATTAATAAGCAAAAATCAATCTTGAGGAGAAAATTTTTAAAGATCATTCCCATATATTTCTATGTAAAATTTTGATCGTCCATTATGGCCCCACCCTACCTCCAGGGGTCATGATTTGATCATGTGTACTTATAAGCAAACAGAGTGCAAAGTTGTAATAATCAGGGGTATTTTAACCATGTATATTTCAAATACAGGACAAATTGGACACGTGTTTAATTGCTAAGCAAAACTCAATAAAAGGGGAGTTTCGATAAGGCCGTTTCTCGGCCC
>PRKT01002795.1:0-12694 GCA_003671525.1 Saccostrea glomerata | reverse complement strand
AACCATATTGGAGGCGGGAGTATCATTTAGTGAGCTCATTGTTCACCGTACCTCTAGTTAAATTTTGTTTGTTTAATGCTTGTCACACTGTACATAATTAATTTGTGTTACGTTTTATGTTATTGATACGTTTATAATGGAATGCCTACATAGTACTTGTCAATAAAGAGAATTGAATTGGAATTTTTCCTTTAATACACGCAAAATGTATGAACATTTAATTATCAAATGTACAAGTACTAGTAGTAGAAAAGAATAGGAAACAAACATATATTAATCAACATCTTTAATGATGCTATATGTATTAAACAGTTCTATGAAACGCTAAAGAATGCAGTTAAAGTGATCTGCATTTAGATCTAAAATGAGGTGAGCTGAAATATAATACTTATAGAGGTCTTTCTTTAGGCAACTTTTTGAAAAATATATATACTAGTATATTAAAATCAAGCATTTTCACATTGTAACCCGGCATAGATTAATTAAAACTTTTTTGCACGTAATTTCGAACCTATAAAGTGGGCAACATTCTAGATTTTCTGACTATTAATGATTCGTTGCATTCGTCTTTTAATTTTTTCTTCTTTTGGTTAAATATTTTCACATTGTATTGTACAGTGCAATGTTTTCAATGTCCGAAAATAAAACTATTAGTGAGTGGAAGTTTTCTGATTTTAAAGAGCCATTTTAAACGTCTAGTATTTCTTGGATCATTTGAAATTTCATTAATAATTCCCTTAATCTCCAGGCTGTGTATCCTTTTATCACTAGAAATCCAGTTCCATGCTACATTTAAGATTTTATCCCTATATGCACTTTTAGGAAATATACACAGTGTTACTAACGGTAAAAGACTGACAACGGAACGGAGGTATGTAAACAACGATACTTATTTCATATTCTTGGTTCATAAATCATATTATATAAACAATGCATTCATTTAATAAGTAATTCTAATCTCTGTGATAAAATAATAGTGTAAGGGTATCCTGTGGAGATGACAGTGTTTGGAATGAAACTCTCAGAAAATGTTCCGGTAAGCAATTATAACAATAAGAGCGTTACATAAAACCATATAAGCCGACAATAAAATATGCAGCGGTCAACGTGCCATTCAAAATATTTGTCTCAAACTAAAAATTTATCTTCTACTTTAACTTTCTACATAAATATTAGAAGGATTCCCATTTGCTTATTAATTATCAAAGAAAATTAATAATATGACAGTTGCTGATTAAACAAAACATATATATTAACATCAGGGTTGAACAAAGGTTATTAATTACTTCTCATGATCATGACAAGGAGTCCACGGCGGTTGTACCGTAGGCAGGGGATGTTCATTCCTCCATGGCACCTGATCCCACCTCTGACGTTTTGGAGGTCCATGCTTACTCCGCTCCTATTTCGTATTGTTTTTAAAACTTTAGAGCTTGAATACTGTTAGTTATCTCCATAAATTTTACTTCATTTACTTTGATTGATTCTTGTTTAACGTCTCTCTCGAAAAATTTTCACTCATATGGAGCTCCACAACTTGTCGATGGAGAGCTGCAAATTTTGTCCTACACTTATCACTTACAGCCATTGAGCAGGAAATCTTTTTCGTGCCAGTACCTACTGAGACACGAGACTCCGTTTTATACGGTCTCATCCGAAATATCAGTCTCCACGTCCCACAGTGGTACTCGAACCCGCGACTTAAGGATCAACTCCTTACTTGGCGAGTCTAGAGCAGACGCTCTAACCACTTCGCCACGCGGGCGACTTCGATAATTTTAAAAGAATTTCATTAAATTCATATCAATTACTTCAGTTTTATTTCCAAAAGAAAAAACCCGTAAAGAACTTGAATAATTATTAATTTTACCTTTCGAATTGACCTGGGCTCATGTTTATGTTTATGCTGTTTAAGCATTATTAAATATTAAATTGTGAATAAAAACAAGTTTCTGTCAAATAGAACTGAGATGCATCATTTAAGATAAAATACCTCATCTAATATTTTACTTGAAAATAGAGCATTTGAGATGTAATTGAAATGTTATTTAATTAAAATACACATGGCATTTTTGGAATGTATTTGAATACTTTCAATTAATTTGAAAAAATGAATTTAATTACAGTAAATTACAATTACGTGTACTTATTTCAATTACCCTTTCTTTGATAAAAAGATAATGATTGGGTCATTCTAATTTGTAGAATGTAAACCAGGATTTGTTGGGCGTAACTGTTCCTTGATGTGCCAGTATCCTTATTACGGCTACTACTGTAGCGAGATATGTGAGAACTGTAGAAAGGAAGTATGTGACCACAGAACAGGCTGTCCAGAGAGAGGTAAACAAATATAAAACACAACAATTCGGTCAGAAAGATAGTGAACGGTTAGAAAATTTGTTTTTTCTTCTTCAAAATTTCATTAGTCCGATAAATAATAAATACCGGTACAATATAAAATAATGTGCTTTTTGCGATACGATTAGCCGGTTAATCGATCAGGAATGTCCTGCCATTAACCAGCTGGCAAATCTTTATTCAATTGCTATCTTTTATGAAAAAAGCTAAAACAAAAAAAGTAACATTAAACTTGAAACATATACCAAAAACTTATTTGATTTTCTAAGATATATCGATCAATTACTTCTATTTTCAAACATATTATTTAAAAATAAATATTGTAGAAACCACACTTTTCCCAGCAACTATGAGACAGATACATCGGAAAACATTCAAAGGAGTTACCCAACAGAACATAAAAAACGACGTAATGACGATAAGTCTCAAAGAATCAGGTTAGACAAGGAAACATATAATGGTTGTAGTACAGATATTTTATCTTTCAGATAATTTTCTATTAATTTTTAATTTTACTTCAATCTTATATTTGTATGTTAACCTTCTAAATATTCATTTAATTAGTCTAAGATAAGATTTTCTTTGCCGTTTTTTTACATGCATTTACGGGCATATTGAGCTGATGCTATGCAACATTTTGGTAAAGTTACGTCAAAACATGAAAATGGCAAACTTTTTACAGAATTATCAGAGGGCATTGATTATTGAAAGGAATCATCTCACGTACATGTATCCTCCATGATTCATTCTTTAAATTGACTTTTGAACAAGTTACTTTTTCATGCAAAATATCATAATCATTTACGCCCGAAGCATAAGTATTCAAGTTTAATTTTGCTTAAGCGGAAAGTCTTAGAGCAATGTGAACTGTATTTTGAGGATTTTACTTTGTTTTGAAAATAAATTATTTCGATGATTAAAAAAGAATGGTACTAAGCATTTGAAAGTGACATGTATGATTTTCATTGTATGATGGAACGTAAAGTATTGTGGGGAAAAATAATAAAAAATTGCACAGGGCAATTGAAATGTTATGTGTTTTAAAAGAGTTTCTAATTATTTTATCGCAACGACGTGCAAATTTATGAACAGTCGCATTTCTGTCTTAAGACTTTTTTATTCAAATTTTTAATCGCCTGTAAAATGTTTGTTAATTATTGAACGAGTCTCTTATTTTGCAGATTACAACATTTTTGTAACGTAATATTAAACAATATTTTGATTTTTGTCTACTTGTCTTAATCAAAATTCTAGTAAAACATGAAAATGTTGAATTAAGATACTTCATGATCCTGGGGCTCTGATCTTAAGCTACGCAAATAGACGACTAAAGTACATGTCACGCTACATTGTAACGATAATTTGCAGCCTGTGTTTTCCCGATGAGTTTTCTAAAGATTTTGGATACATTCTGAAAAGCTGTTGTTACAGTTCGCGAATTATTAAATAAATATTCAAATATACACATTAAAACAATACTTGACACGAATGGAAAATCAGCGTGATTCATAGCTTACATTTTGTAAATAAAAGAGTCAATGGTGGAGAAAAACGCTCATTCCTATCAAGGTAAATACTGCTAAATATCGAAGAAACCTTTTAATTATTTTTTTAAAACTTCTTTTTTAAAAACCTTTCGCTATTATAAATTAGCATTCTACTTCCTAGTTTTGATCTAATAACACTTTTTATTGATCCATTAACATGTCAAGTTCAATGACATCCTTCTACAACTAATAAACTGTATAATGCAGATGAATGCAACGCTTATTATCTTATTTCTGTACAGAGTCCTAGGAAATGAACCTGGAAAAACAATTGAACAAAGGTATGTAAAAACGGATATCAATTTCATATTCTAGTGTAAGAATTTTAAAAAGATGTGTGAGTGACTTTGTTTGTGTTTTATCAACAGTGTAAACGTGCCTTGTGGTGATGATAGTGTTTGGAATACAGCTCTTAGAAAATGTACCGGTAAGAATCAAACACATATTAAGCGCTTTAGTTTCAACAGTTCAGTTTCAAGTTTCAAGCTTTTAAAACACATGAACTTATCAAAGCTTTCTTTTTTCATACAATTATACTAGAAAATGAATACTTCCATGTTTTAGTTTCACGATCATAATTCAGTTAAAAGTGCTTTTCAGTACTTATCAATATCTTTCAAGCAAATTATATAAAGTTGCATTTGCTTATCTAAAACAGATATTATATCAATATTATGACTGTACCATTCTACATGACACTAAATTTTTAGCATGTAAACATGTAACCCTGGGTTTACTGGACGGAATTGTTCCACATTGTGTCATTATCCTTATTACGGCTACTTATGCAGCAAGCTGTGTGAGAATTGTAGTAAAGAAACATGTGATCATAGAACAGGCTGTCCAGAATCAGGTTAAAAAAATTTGAAGTAAGAAAACTCACTATGACACACTTGAAACATGTCTAGAAAATAATTCATACATTTTTATGGTATTTTTTTTACTTACTAGTATAACTTTTAATTGATTATTTTTATCTTCAAGAAAAAACATCATTTATTTTTACTGTGAGTCAGACACAGTGGGAAATGACTGCTTTGACTACACAGAGTACAGACAAGGATTCTATAACGCCAACCGTTACAGAATCATACCAGACAAGGAAACAAAGCAGAAATGAATTGAACAGGTAACTTAAAATTTCAGTTACAAAGCTCGGTATGACAATGGCAAACTTTTTATAGATTTTTCAGAGGGCATTGATTATTGAAAAGAATCATCTCACGCACATGTATCCTCGATGAATCGTTCTTTAAATTGACTTTTAAACAGGTTACTTTTTCATGAAAAATATATTATTGATTAAGACTTAAAATAATCATTGAATACAAATCATGTTCAATGGTACACAATTAATAACCCCCGAAGCACAAGTATTCAAGTTTAGTTTAGCTTAAGCGCAGTCTTAAAACAATGTGAACAGTATCTTAAGGATTTTACTTGTAGTGAAAATAAATTATTTCGATGATTCAAATAGAATGATACTAAGCATTTGAAAGTGACATGTATGATTTTTATTGTATGATTGAATGTAAAGTATTGTGGGATAAATATCAAAATGTGCACAGGTTAATTGAAATGTAATGTGTTTTTAAAGAGTTTCTAATTATTTTTCGCAACAACGTGCAAATTTGTAAACAGTCACTTATTTCTATAGTTAGAATATCTGGTCTCAGGGTCATGTAACAGACTTTTTTTTCAAATTTTTAATCGCCTATAAAATGTTTGTTTATTATTAAACGAATCCCTTATTTTGCAGATTACAACACTTTTGTAAAGCAAAATTATATATTTAATGACTGGGTTTGAGGGCAACATCTTTTTGTCGGACCGAAGAAATAAACTGTCTGAGGCAATTAGGTCGAAGGCAGACAGTTTAGTTCGAGGATCGACAAACGCATTTTGCCCTCGAACTCAGCCAATAAATATTTTGTTATACCTTTCATTTTACTAATTTTTTTACCAACATGTATGTTTTACTGTCTTCCGTGTAGTAACCTCAGAACCGTCACTTTTGAACACCAACGAATGCGAATGAGATTATGCTCCGCTGTGCCGTAAGCGGTCCAATATCTCAGCGACCTGTCCAACATCTCACTCAGCGATTAATCGTCGATTTTTTATGCCCGCTCAGCAAAACATTAGAAATGTTATACTTTTCTCATATAGATTTGTATAGGAATTAATTTGAAAAGGTATCACAATAATTTTTAAAAATTATTTTTGTCTACTTGACTTAATCAAAATTCTAGTACAACATGAATATTTTGATGATCCTGGGCCCTGATCTGAAAATACGAACATAGACGACTAAAGTACCTATCACGCTACATTGTAAGAGTAATTTGCAACCTGTGTTTTCCCGATGAGTTTTTCTAAAGATTTTGGATACATTCTGAAAAGCTGTTGTTACAGTTTGCAAATTATTAAATTAATGTTCAAATGCACACATAAAGCAATTCTTGATTTGAATGGGAAATCAGCCGTGATTCACCGCTTACTTATTTTAAATAAAAGAGCCATTGGTTGAGATAAAAAAGCACATTCCTATTAAGGTAAATACTCCTAAACATCGAAGAAACCTTTTTTAAAATTTATTTTTTTAACCTTGTATTTTTAAAACCCTCTCCTATTTTTGAAATAGCATTCAACTTCCTAGTTTTGATCTAATAACACTTTTTATTGACTCATTAACATGTCAAGTTCAACTAATATAAGTGTATAATGCATATGGGTGCAACGCTTATAATCTTATTTCTGTACAGAGTCCTTGGAAATGAACCTGGAAAAACAATTGAAGATGGGTATGTAAAACCGATATCAATTTCATATGTTTCTGTGAGAATCTTAAAAAGATATGCGAGTGAGTTTATTTGTGTGTTTTATCAACAGTGTAAACGTGCCTTGTGGGGATGACAATATTTGGAATACAACTCTTAGAAAATGTACCGGTAAGAATCAAACAAAACTTTTGTTTTAACAGTTCAGTTTCAAATGATTCCGCTTTTTGGTCAAAGCTTTCTTAATATAGGATTTTCACACTATTATACTATTATACTTGAAAGTGCAAACCTCCATGTTTTAGTTTCACGATCATGTTTCAGTTGAAAGAGCTTTTCAGTACTAATCCATATTTTTCAAGCAATTTATATTATGTTGCATTTGCATATCTAAAACAGATAATATATCAACATTATGACTGTACCATACTATGTGACATTAAATCGTTAGCATGTAACCCTGGCTTTGTTGGACGGAATTGTTCCCTTGTGTGTCTGTATCCTTGGTACGGCTATTTATGCAGCAAGGAGTGTGAGAATTGCAGTAAAGAAACGTGTGACCTCAGAACAGGCTGTCCAGAATTAGGTAAAGAAATATAAAAGTTAAACTCACTAAAACAAACTTAATTACACTTAATTGAAACATGTATATAAAATAAATCATTCAGTTTATAGTATATTGTTACTTAATAACTTTTCCATGATAATTATTTTTATCTTCAAGAAAAAACGTCATTTATTTTTACTGTGAGTCAGACACAGTGGGAAATGACTACTTTGACTACACAGAGTACAGACAAGGATTCTATAACGCCAACCGTTAAAGAATCATACCAGACAAGGAAACAAAGCAGTAATGAATTGAACAGGAAACTCAGAATTTCAGTCACAACGCTCGGTACGATTTGTGCAATACTTTACATGGTGTATTTTGCTTGGCTTCTACGTGATAAATTTAACACCAGGAACAATTTAATTACGACCAACGATTTGTCTGATGTTGAAGATGCTTATCAAAACATGTTAGGATCAGACATAGTAACAATAACATTCGAATGAAAATCAAACCAGATAAATTCAGACGATACTAACCTTAGTAGGATATGTTGTATACATTCCTTATTTTACGCTTGTAAACAATATCTCTGAGACATACATACATGTAACATCAAATCGTGGGAGATCAGTTCTTTACGAGTTGACGATTGATCTAAATATGTTGAATGGATATCAGACCATAATTAAAATGAGAGTTTTTATTAAGTTTTATATTATGAGGTAAAGAATAATACAAATACATATGATATATATTTTGAGTACACGACTAGACATTAAATGACGATGCTAGACTTTTTGATTATAATTTTTGTGCGGATGTGTCTTTGTGAATTAGTAGAGGTTCTTTCATTATGATAGATAATCGCTAAGCTGAAAAAAAAAAATAAATTTAAAAAAGTCTTATATTGAATTGAATTTTGTACATCCAAAGTAGTAGGCTGCCGTTTAGTCTTACCTGGGATTATGTAATTAATTTCATTTTAATTTTTAGTAAATATAACACCTTGAAAAACGCCAGTTTCTTTGTGGAATATGACGAGTCAGACATTATAGTACCAACACCGTACGTAACGTCTAGGGGCTCTGGTGTGGATGGGAACCAGTCTAACATTATAACAGCATAAAGACTCCATGCATTTTATACATATATTTCATACTATACCTAAACTTTCACCTTTCCTTTGCTCCAAAACCTAATATTTTTCAATTTTTGATAATGGCAATATTAATACTGTGAAATCACTAAGTTTCGTGGGGTTTGATTTTCATTGTTTTATAGGTATTGAGAGACCCACAAAATTATGACCACCACAAGATTAAATTTCATGTACATTACAACAAAACATTTTCCTAACTATGAAATTAAATCCTCACAAATCAGTATATTTTCCTCAGACCTCCAAAATTTCACCCCACCAAAATATGCTATTTCACAGTAAAAAAAAATTATAGGCATCGTTCAAATATTTTGAAACAATTTTGAAATAACAAATGGAAGAGCAATTGATTTATTTGTTTTATCAAAGTTCTGTACATGATAAATCAAACTGTGATAAAAATCTCTGCAAATCGTTCAATCATAAACATTTGCACTTAGATTTAAGATTTAGATATAATCACTTTGTTGCAGTGAGGGATCTATTTCTGGCTAGCACCTATTGCGCTAAGGAATTCGAACCCGTGACATAAGAATAACTTGTATCTCCAGGAATAGAGCAATCGTTCTAACCACTGCACTAAGCGGACGACAGCCACATAAAGTACATTTTAACTAGAGTAGGTCATTGTGATCACAATCAGAATAAATCAAATCAAAGTTTACAAATTGTCACTATAGTGTAATATTGATCAATTCAGTAAATCAATTTTTTACAATGTATTCAGTATAATCGAATAGAGTTTTTTCCTATCGAATTATCTTAATAGTTTACAAAATTTTATTACATACATGTAAGGTATTGTTTTGGTAGAGCGCTTGCTCAGTAGTGGACATATACATGTAGATAGGATTAGATTGAAGCTCCGATCGTGACAAACGTGTGTCTATTAAAATACATATACATAGTAATTGGTATTTACTCACATGTAATGTTTGGTACTTTTATGGGAAAAGTCCTGGGTCTTTTGGAATTGAACTTAAAAGACTTATGTTCTATTCACATGTAATAATACATCTTTAGGCATTCAAATTGTCTTTTTAAAAAACTCGGAGTAATGAAGTCAATCAGAACCTTATCATTTTTAAGATGGGTTTTTTATCAGCGCCATAATGCTTCTCTCATACATTGTATAAGTTTTTTTTCTTTTCATTTTTTCCAACTGCAAGTGCGGAATCATTGGCTTTTAACGCTTCTTGTTCATGGATGTTCCTCGGTGAACCTAAAATTATTCAGTCATTTTTTTCAATTTAAAGTTAAAACAACCAATAAAACAATTTTTTAATTTGATTCAATCATTATCTGACCTTTACGTCTTCTCTTTATTAGGCATTTAATCACAATAATAAGAATGATGACTACTGCTGCTACACACATACAGGATATTATAATTATTGCATAAACTGGAAATGGAAGGTTCGATCTGGAAATGAAATAAAAGATTTAAACCACAGAATGTGTTTGTAAACGAAGATGCCTTCTATCACAGGCCTTGGCTATAACTAAGGCTAAAATTTCTATAATACAATCTGGCTCAAACTGAAAGGGCCAAGATGAAGAGGTTTAAACAAATTCCAGTAATCTAAAAATAGATCCTTTCCCAATGAATATACACGTGATATATGAAAGCCCTGCATTAATTCTTTTTAAAATTATCATTGGTATTTTTAAGGTAAGTAAATTTTTTTGATATAAAGGTCATGAGGCCGGAAATGTTGGTAAACGAGGAAAGTTCTTGTCACGAGCTATACACATGCATGTGGAATACTAAAGCCTTTAAGTATCAAAAACAGTTCAAAGGTTAAGACGAAAATACATGTTTTCAAAACTAAGTTAAATTTCAAAGTCGAGCTTAACAGGTCACAAATGCGGCTACGCCAAGAAAAGCTTCGCCTCAATTGTTAATTCTGGCCAATATTTTTTAAAGTAGACCATTCTCCAAGACCATTGGTTCATAAATTTAGGTCTCCAATTGGAATTAGGTCTTGTCTGAAAAATAAACAAATGAAATACAAAAGCCGCACCACTAACCAACCCTTAAGCTTAATGACGTAGAACTTACTCGTAATGTATTCCCTTTGTTGTCTTAGAAGTAATGCCTCCTAGTATATTTATTGTGGTGATACCATGTGAATCCAAACTGCTGAAAATAATCCAAATTGAAACAAATATATAAATTAGTTTTTACATATTTTTGGATTTGTAAGTTGTTCAAGTGTCACTCTAGATCTTAACCTATAAGAATCAATACGGAATTTCAGTTAGTTTTTTTTTTTATTAAAAAATGATCAGAAATTTGAAAAAAAGAATCCTAGCTTTTTAAAATTCAATTCAGTTTCACAAAAGAAAGTACCTATAAGAAGGACTATTTTCTAGGAACCTACATCATCCATGTCAAAGTTCTTTTGATATCATAGTTCACTAGTTATTTTAAAACTGGAATTTTCAGATTTGCATTTTGTAATATGCATTTCTAATCAAATGGGTTAAACTACAAAATACAAACTTACATGCATTAGTTTAACTAGTGCTGTATTCAGTAAAATTGTAAAATAGATTTTCCAATTTGGTTAACTAATACACATTTATAAAATTATTTCCCATTAGATAACGATTTCATTTTATTTTTTGTCTTAGAAGTAGTGACAAATTTTATTATTCTGTATTTCAAAGTAATAACAATATGATTGAAAAACAAAAAGAAAACAAAACGCAAAACATTTTTCAAACCATGTTAATTACAAACAAACTCTGCGATTAATAAAATTTTCAAATATTACTTATGCGTTATCAAAAAAATTTGTTTGGTTTATAGTTTATTTTCATCATCTTACATGTTAAGGGAGTAAGCATTTAGGTTTCAATAGGTTTCAATATGAAGAACACATCAAACATATATTACTATTAATACTTCTAGATTGTTCGTATTGGTTACCTCATATGCGCTTGCGGGTAACAAGTTTTATCTATATCAAAACATAGGCAGAATAACAAAGATACATGTATCTTCACTAAACATTTAAACATTACTTTAACAATCTACAACATCGATATGCCTACAATTTTAAATTTTTGAGAACAAACCAGCTTGTTGATATGCATCGTAGCAATATCTATATATGAGTGATAGAAATCTAATAAAACTAATTATACATATATAACAAAACAAGTGAAACCCCCCTTTTCACATGGACCTTGCCAATACTTATAGCTAGGCTGACTAATCAATGTACATCATTAAGCTAAAGCTTACGAATACTCACATTTGTAGACTTCCGTGGATCTGTAGTGATGCGGACATGACGGTGTTCCATTCACACATGGGCGTCCATAATTATTTTCGAGTCGGAAACCATGGAAATTGAACTTTGGACAGAACTGGCCTAAATAATTTTTTCAGACATTGAATAGGCACCAAAAGTCATTGGAAGCAAAAATAGTTATACATATATAAAGGATGTCATTCGCTTAAATTAATCAAATAATCTTTGCGATGCTTGCCATTTCAGCTCGTTTTTCTTCGTCCTTTGTAAGGCATTTCCCATAAAATAGTGGTCCATTTGGCGCAGTGGTAGGAACGTCTGATCTACATTTGCGGGGTAAGGAGTTGATCCGTATGTTGCGGGTTCGAATCCCACTGAGGGACGTGGAGACCGGTCCTTCGCATGAGACCGTATTAAATCCGAGGTCCCGTTTCGCAGTATGTGCTGGCACGAAAAAAATCCCTCAGGATAGGTCGAAATGTGCAACTCTTCACCACAAGTGTGGGCGTTTCCATATCAGTGAAGAATTCTCGCAAGGGACGTTAAACAACATACAGCAAACCAATCGTAAAAAGTGTTACAAATCCGCCGTTAGGATTACTTTTCATTGCTCAGATACACTGTGAGTCCAATCGATGCAATCATATGATATAAAATATTGGGGTCCTTGATAAAATGTAATACTGATCTAGAGAATAACCGAAATATATGGGGTCTGGGAAAAAAAATAGATATCGTAAGTCGTAAATTATGCATACACGAGGGGTAATCAAAAAGTTTGCGAACTAATTGAATAACTTCCATTAAAGGAAATGATAGTGTTTCAGCATGTTTAGTGTTGAAAATTGTTTAAAGTAGCCCTCTCTGATTTTAGCGCACATCTGCAACCGCCCTGCCCATGCGCAAATCTCGTCACGGCGGTCACATGTTATGCTCTTTCGCGTTCTGTCACATAAGCTTAAATATTTTTCCGACTTTTATATTTCTTACCATGCAAGTTATTTTTTATAACAAAAACAGTCCATTTGTCA
>PRKT01002794.1:0-12694 GCA_003671525.1 Saccostrea glomerata | reverse complement strand
TGACAAATGGACTGTTTTTGTTATAAAAAATAACTTGCATGGTAAGAAATATAAAAGTCGGAAAAATATTTAAGCTTATGTGACAGAACGCGAAAGAGCATAACATGTGACCGCCGTGACGAGATTTGCGCATGGGCAGGGCGGTTGCAGATGTGCGCTAAAATCAGAGAGGGCTACTTTAAACAATTTTCAACACTAAACATGCTGAAACACTATCATTTCCTTTAATGGAAGTTATTCAATTAGTTCGCAAACTTTTTGATTACCCCTCGTGTATGCATAATTTACGACTTACGATATCTATTTTTTTTCCCAGACCCCATATATTTCGGTTATTCTCTAGATCAGTATTACATTTTATCAAGGACCCCAATATTTTATATCATATGATTGCATCGATTGGACTCACAGTGTATCTGAGCAATGAAAAGTAATCCTAACGGCGGATTTGTAACACTTTTTACGATTGGTTTGCTGTATGTTGTTTAACGTCCCTTGCGAGAATTCTTCACTGATATGGAAACGCCCACACTTGTGGTGAAGAGTTGCACATTTCGACCTATCCTGAGGGATTTTTTTCGTGCCAGCACATACTGCGAAACGGGACCTCGGATTTAATACGGTCTCATGCGAAGGACCGGTCTCCACGTCCCTCAGTGGGATTCGAACCCGCAACATACGGATCAACTCCTTACCCCGCAAATGTAGATCAGACGTTCCTACCACTGCGCCAAATGGACCACTATTTTATGGGAAATGCCTTACAAAGGACGAAGAAAAACGAGCTGAAATGGCAAGCATCGCAAAGATTATTTGATTAATTTAAGCGAATGACATCCTTTATATATGTATAACTATTTTTGCTTCCAATGACTTTTGGTGCCTATTCAATGTCTGAAAAAATTATTTAGGCCAGTTCTGTCCAAAGTTCAATTTCCATGGTTTCCGACTCGAAAATAATTATGGACGCCCATGTGTGAATGGAACACCGTCATGTCCGCATCACTACAGATCCACGGAAGTCTACAAATGTGAGTATTCGTAAGCTTTAGCTTAATGATGTACATTGATTAGTCAGCCTAGCTATAAGTATTGGCAAGGTCCATGTGAAAAGGGGGGTTTCACTTGTTTTGTTATATATGTATAATTAGTTTTATTAGATTTCTATCACTCATATATAGATATTGCTACGATGCATATCAACAAGCTGGTTTGTTCTCAAAAATTTAAAATTGTAGGCATATCGATGTTGTAGATTGTTAAAGTAATGTTTAAATGTTTAGTGAAGATACATGTATCTTTGTTATTCTGCCTATGTTTTGATATAGATAAAACTTGTTACCCGCAAGCGCATATGAGGTAACCAATACGAACAATCTAGAAGTATTAATAGTAATATATGTTTGATGTGTTCTTCATATTGAAACCTATTGAAACCTAAATGCTTACTCCCTTAACATGTAAGATGATGAAAATAAACTATAAACCAAACAAATTTTTTTGATAACGCATAAGTAATATTTGAAAATTTTATTAATCGCAGAGTTTGTTTGTAATTAACATGGTTTGAAAAATGTTTTGCGTTTTGTTTTCTTTTTGTTTTTCAATCATATTGTTATTACTTTGAAATACAGAATAATAAAATTTGTCACTACTTCTAAGACAAAAAATAAAATGAAATCGTTATCTAATGGGAAATAATTTTATAAATGTGTATTAGTTAACCAAATTGGAAAATCTATTTTACAATTTTACTGAATACAGCACTAGTTAAACTAATGCATGTAAGTTTGTATTTTGTAGTTTAACCCATTTGATTAGAAATGCATATTACAAAATGCAAATCTGAAAATTCCAGTTTTAAAATAACTAGTGAACTATGATATCAAAAGAACTTTGACATGGATGATGTAGGTTCCTAGAAAATAGTCCTTCTTATAGGTACTTTCTTTTGTGAAACTGAATTGAATTTTAAAAAGCTAGGATTCTTTTTTTCAAATTTCTGATCATTTTTTAATAAAAAAAAAAACTAACTGAAATTCCGTATTGATTCTTATAGGTTAAGATCTAGAGTGACACTTGAACAACTTACAAATCCAAAAATATGTAAAAACTAATTTATATATTTGTTTCAATTTGGATTATTTTCAGCAGTTTGGATTCACATGGTATCACCACAATAAATATACTAGGAGGCATTACTTCTAAGACAACAAAGGGAATACATTACGAGTAAGTTCTACGTCATTAAGCTTAAGGGTTGGTTAGTGGTGCGGCTTTTGTATTTCATTTGTTTATTTTTCAGACAAGACCTAATTCCAATTGGAGACCTAAATTTATGAACCAATGGTCTTGGAGAATGGTCTACTTTAAAAAATATTGGCCAGAATTAACAATTGAGGCGAAGCTTTTCTTGGCGTAGCCGCATTTGTGACCTGTTAAGCTCGACTTTGAAATTTAACTTAGTTTTGAAAACATGTATTTTCGTCTTAACCTTTGAACTGTTTTTGATACTTAAAGGCTTTAGTATTCCACATGCATGTGTATAGCTCGTGACAAGAACTTTCCTCGTTTACCAACATTTCCGGCCTCATGACCTTTATATCAAAAAAATTTACTTACCTTAAAAATACCAATGATAATTTTAAAAAGAATTAATGCAGGGCTTTCATATATCACGTGTATATTCATTGGGAAAGGATCTATTTTTAGATTACTGGAATTTGTTTAAACCTCTTCATCTTGGCCCTTTCAGTTTGAGCCAGATTGTATTATAGAAATTTTAGCCTTAGTTATAGCCAAGGCCTGTGATAGAAGGCATCTTCGTTTACAAACACATTCTGTGGTTTAAATCTTTTATTTCATTTCCAGATCGAACCTTCCATTTCCAGTTTATGCAATAATTATAATATCCTGTATGTGTGTAGCAGCAGTAGTCATCATTCTTATTATTGTGATTAAATGCCTAATAAAGAGAAGACGTAAAGGTCAGATAATGATTGAATCAAATTAAAAAATTGTTTTATTGGTTGTTTTAACTTTAAATTGAAAAAAATGACTGAATAATTTTAGGTTCACCGAGGAACATCCATGAACAAGAAGCGTTAAAAGCCAATGATTCCGCACTTGCAGTTGGAAAAAATGAAAAGAAAAAAAACTTATACAATGTATGAGAGAAGCATTATGGCGCTGATAAAAAACCCATCTTAAAAATGATAAGGTTCTGATTGACTTCATTACTCCGAGTTTTTTAAAAAGACAATTTGAATGCCTAAAGATGTATTATTACATGTGAATAGAACATAAGTCTTTTAAGTTCAATTCCAAAAGACCCAGGACTTTTCCCATAAAAGTACCAAACATTACATGTGAGTAAATACCAATTACTATGTATATGTATTTTAATAGACACACGTTTGTCACGATCGGAGCTTCAATCTAATCCTATCTACATGTATATGTCCACTACTGAGCAAGCGCTCTACCAAAACAATACCTTACATGTATGTAATAAAATTTTGTAAACTATTAAGATAATTCGATAGGAAAAAACTCTATTCGATTATACTGAATACATTGTAAAAAATTGATTTACTGAATTGATCAATATTACACTATAGTGACAATTTGTAAACTTTGATTTGATTTATTCTGATTGTGATCACAATGACCTACTCTAGTTAAAATGTACTTTATGTGGCTGTCGTCCGCTTAGTGCAGTGGTTAGAACGATTGCTCTATTCCTGGAGATACAAGTTATTCTTATGTCACGGGTTCGAATTCCTTAGCGCAATAGGTGCTAGCCAGAAATAGATCCCTCACTGCAACAAAGTGATTATATCTAAATCTTAAATCTAAGTGCAAATGTTTATGATTGAACGATTTGCAGAGATTTTTATCACAGTTTGATTTATCATGTACAGAACTTTGATAAAACAAATAAATCAATTGCTCTTCCATTTGTTATTTCAAAATTGTTTCAAAATATTTGAACGATGCCTATAATTTTTTTTTACTGTGAAATAGCATATTTTGGTGGGGTGAAATTTTGGAGGTCTGAGGAAAATATACTGATTTGTGAGGATTTAATTTCATAGTTAGGAAAATGTTTTGTTGTAATGTACATGAAATTTAATCTTGTGGTGGTCATAATTTTGTGGGTCTCTCAATACCTATAAAACAATGAAAATCAAACCCCACGAAACTTAGTGATTTCACAGTATTAATATTGCCATTATCAAAAATTGAAAAATATTAGGTTTTGGAGCAAAGGAAAGGTGAAAGTTTAGGTATAGTATGAAATATATGTATAAAATGCATGGAGTCTTTATGCTGTTATAATGTTAGACTGGTTCCCATCCACACCAGAGCCCCTAGACGTTACGTACGGTGTTGGTACTATAATGTCTGACTCGTCATATTCCACAAAGAAACTGGCGTTTTTCAAGGTGTTATATTTACTAAAAATTAAAATGAAATTAATTACATAATCCCAGGTAAGACTAAACGGCAGCCTACTACTTTGGATGTACAAAATTCAATTCAATATAAGACTTTTTTAAATTTATTTTTTTTTTTCAGCTTAGCGATTATCTATCATAATGAAAGAACCTCTACTAATTCACAAAGACACATCCGCACAAAAATTATAATCAAAAAGTCTAGCATCGTCATTTAATGTCTAGTCGTGTACTCAAAATATATATCATATGTATTTGTATTATTCTTTACCTCATAATATAAAACTTAATAAAAACTCTCATTTTAATTATGGTCTGATATCCATTCAACATATTTAGATCAATCGTCAACTCGTAAAGAACTGATCTCCCACGATTTGATGTTACATGTATGTATGTCTCAGAGATATTGTTTACAAGCGTAAAATAAGGAATGTATACAACATATCCTACTAAGGTTAGTATCGTCTGAATTTATCTGGTTTGATTTTCATTCGAATGTTATTGTTACTATGTCTGATCCTAACATGTTTTGATAAGCATCTTCAACATCAGACAAATCGTTGGTCGTAATTAAATTGTTCCTGGTGTTAAATTTATCACGTAGAAGCCAAGCAAAATACACCATGTAAAGTATTGCACAAATCGTACCGAGCGTTGTGACTGAAATTCTGAGTTTCCTGTTCAATTCATTACTGCTTTGTTTCCTTGTCTGGTATGATTCTTTAACGGTTGGCGTTATAGAATCCTTGTCTGTACTCTGTGTAGTCAAAGTAGTCATTTCCCACTGTGTCTGACTCACAGTAAAAATAAATGACGTTTTTTCTTGAAGATAAAAATAATTATCATGGAAAAGTTATTAAGTAACAATATACTATAAACTGAATGATTTATTTTATATACATGTTTCAATTAAGTGTAATTAAGTTTGTTTTAGTGAGTTTAACTTTTATATTTCTTTACCTAATTCTGGACAGCCTGTTCTGAGGTCACACGTTTCTTTACTGCAATTCTCACACTCCTTGCTGCATAAATAGCCGTACCAAGGATACAGACACACAAGGGAACAATTCCGTCCAACAAAGCCAGGGTTACATGCTAACGATTTAATGTCACATAGTATGGTACAGTCATAATGTTGATATATTATCTGTTTTAGATATGCAAATGCAACATAATATAAATTGCTTGAAAAATATGGATTAGTACTGAAAAGCTCTTTCAACTGAAACATGATCGTGAAACTAAAACATGGAGGTTTGCACTTTCAAGTATAATAGTATAATAGTGTGAAAATCCTATATTAAGAAAGCTTTGACCAAAAAGCGGAATCATTTGAAACTGAACTGTTAAAACAAAAGTTTTGTTTGATTCTTACCGGTACATTTTCTAAGAGTTGTATTCCAAATATTGTCATCCCCACAAGGCACGTTTACACTGTTGATAAAACACACAAATAAACTCACTCGCATATCTTTTTAAGATTCTCACAGAAACATATGAAATTGATATCGGTTTTACATACCCATCTTCAATTGTTTTTCCAGGTTCATTTCCAAGGACTCTGTACAGAAATAAGATTATAAGCGTTGCACCCATATGCATTATACACTTATATTAGTTGAACTTGACATGTTAATGAGTCAATAAAAAGTGTTATTAGATCAAAACTAGGAAGTTGAATGCTATTTCAAAAATAGGAGAGGGTTTTAAAAATACAAGGTTAAAAAAATAAATTTTAAAAAAGGTTTCTTCGATGTTTAGGAGTATTTACCTTAATAGGAATGTGCTTTTTTATCTCAACCAATGGCTCTTTTATTTAAAATAAGTAAGCGGTGAATCACGGCTGATTTCCCATTCAAATCAAGAATTGCTTTATGTGTGCATTTGAACATTAATTTAATAATTTGCAAACTGTAACAACAGCTTTTCAGAATGTATCCAAAATCTTTAGAAAAACTCATCGGGAAAACACAGGTTGCAAATTACTCTTACAATGTAGCGTGATAGGTACTTTAGTCGTCTATGTTCGTATTTTCAGATCAGGGCCCAGGATCATCAAAATATTCATGTTGTACTAGAATTTTGATTAAGTCAAGTAGACAAAAATAATTTTTAAAAATTATTGTGATACCTTTTCAAATTAATTCCTATACAAATCTATATGAGAAAAGTATAACATTTCTAATGTTTTGCTGAGCGGGCATAAAAAATCGACGATTAATCGCTGAGTGAGATGTTGGACAGGTCGCTGAGATATTGGACCGCTTACGGCACAGCGGAGCATAATCTCATTCGCATTCGTTGGTGTTCAAAAGTGACGGTTCTGAGGTTACTACACGGAAGACAGTAAAACATACATGTTGGTAAAAAAATTAGTAAAATGAAAGGTATAACAAAATATTTATTGGCTGAGTTCGAGGGCAAAATGCGTTTGTCGATCCTCGAACTAAACTGTCTGCCTTCGACCTAATTGCCTCAGACAGTTTATTTCTTCGGTCCGACAAAAAGATGTTGCCCTCAAACCCAGTCATTAAATATATAATTTTGCTTTACAAAAGTGTTGTAATCTGCAAAATAAGGGATTCGTTTAATAATAAACAAACATTTTATAGGCGATTAAAAATTTGAAAAAAAAGTCTGTTACATGACCCTGAGACCAGATATTCTAACTATAGAAATAAGTGACTGTTTACAAATTTGCACGTTGTTGCGAAAAATAATTAGAAACTCTTTAAAAACACATTACATTTCAATTAACCTGTGCACATTTTGATATTTATCCCACAATACTTTACATTCAATCATACAATAAAAATCATACATGTCACTTTCAAATGCTTAGTATCATTCTATTTGAATCATCGAAATAATTTATTTTCACTACAAGTAAAATCCTTAAGATACTGTTCACATTGTTTTAAGACTGCGCTTAAGCTAAACTAAACTTGAATACTTGTGCTTCGGGGGTTATTAATTGTGTACCATTGAACATGATTTGTATTCAATGATTATTTTAAGTCTTAATCAATAATATATTTTTCATGAAAAAGTAACCTGTTTAAAAGTCAATTTAAAGAACGATTCATCGAGGATACATGTGCGTGAGATGATTCTTTTCAATAATCAATGCCCTCTGAAAAATCTATAAAAAGTTTGCCATTGTCATACCGAGCTTTGTAACTGAAATTTTAAGTTACCTGTTCAATTCATTTCTGCTTTGTTTCCTTGTCTGGTATGATTCTGTAACGGTTGGCGTTATAGAATCCTTGTCTGTACTCTGTGTAGTCAAAGCAGTCATTTCCCACTGTGTCTGACTCACAGTAAAAATAAATGATGTTTTTTCTTGAAGATAAAAATAATCAATTAAAAGTTATACTAGTAAGTAAAAAAAATACCATAAAAATGTATGAATTATTTTCTAGACATGTTTCAAGTGTGTCATAGTGAGTTTTCTTACTTCAAATTTTTTTAACCTGATTCTGGACAGCCTGTTCTATGATCACATGTTTCTTTACTACAATTCTCACACAGCTTGCTGCATAAGTAGCCGTAATAAGGATAATGACACAATGTGGAACAATTCCGTCCAGTAAACCCAGGGTTACATGTTTACATGCTAAAAATTTAGTGTCATGTAGAATGGTACAGTCATAATATTGATATAATATCTGTTTTAGATAAGCAAATGCAACTTTATATAATTTGCTTGAAAGATATTGATAAGTACTGAAAAGCACTTTTAACTGAATTATGATCGTGAAACTAAAACATGGAAGTATTCATTTTCTAGTATAATTGTATGAAAAAAGAAAGCTTTGATAAGTTCATGTGTTTTAAAAGCTTGAAACTTGAAACTGAACTGTTGAAACTAAAGCGCTTAATATGTGTTTGATTCTTACCGGTACATTTTCTAAGAGCTGTATTCCAAACACTATCATCACCACAAGGCACGTTTACACTGTTGATAAAACACAAACAAAGTCACTCACACATCTTTTTAAAATTCTTACACTAGAATATGAAATTGATATCCGTTTTTACATACCTTTGTTCAATTGTTTTTCCAGGTTCATTTCCTAGGACTCTGTACAGAAATAAGATAATAAGCGTTGCATTCATCTGCATTATACAGTTTATTAGTTGTAGAAGGATGTCATTGAACTTGACATGTTAATGGATCAATAAAAAGTGTTATTAGATCAAAACTAGGAAGTAGAATGCTAATTTATAATAGCGAAAGGTTTTTAAAAAAGAAGTTTTAAAAAAATAATTAAAAGGTTTCTTCGATATTTAGCAGTATTTACCTTGATAGGAATGAGCTTTTTTCTCCACCATTGCCTCTTTTATTTACAAAATGTAAGCTATGAATCACGCTGATTTTCCATTCGTGTCAAGTATTGTTTTAATGTGTATATTTGAATATTTATTTAATAATTCGCGAACTGTAACAACAGCTTTTCAGAATGTATCCAAAATCTTTAGAAAACTCATCGGGAAAACACAGGCTGCAAATTATCGTTACAATGTAGCGTGACATGTACTTTAGTCGTCTATTTGCGTAGCTTAAGATCAGAGCCCCAGGATCATGAAGTATCTTAATTCAACATTTTCATGTTTTACTAGAATTTTGATTAAGACAAGTAGACAAAAATCAAAATATTGTTTAATATTACGTTACAAAAATGTTGTAATCTGCAAAATAAGAGACTCGTTCAATAATTAACAAACATTTTACAGGCGATTAAAAATTTGAATAAAAAAGTCTTAAGACAGAAATGCGACTGTTCATAAATTTGCACGTCGTTGCGATAAAATAATTAGAAACTCTTTTAAAACACATAACATTTCAATTGCCCTGTGCAATTTTTTATTATTTTTCCCCACAATACTTTACGTTCCATCATACAATGAAAATCATACATGTCACTTTCAAATGCTTAGTACCATTCTTTTTTAATCATCGAAATAATTTATTTTCAAAACAAAGTAAAATCCTCAAAATACAGTTCACATTGCTCTAAGACTTTCCGCTTAAGCAAAATTAAACTTGAATACTTATGCTTCGGGCGTAAATGATTATGATATTTTGCATGAAAAAGTAACTTGTTCAAAAGTCAATTTAAAGAATGAATCATGGAGGATACATGTACGTGAGATGATTCCTTTCAATAATCAATGCCCTCTGATAATTCTGTAAAAAGTTTGCCATTTTCATGTTTTGACGTAACTTTACCAAAATGTTGCATAGCATCAGCTCAATATGCCCGTAAATGCATGTAAAAAAACGGCAAAGAAAATCTTATCTTAGACTAATTAAATGAATATTTAGAAGGTTAACATACAAATATAAGATTGAAGTAAAATTAAAAATTAATAGAAAATTATCTGAAAGATAAAATATCTGTACTACAACCATTATATGTTTCCTTGTCTAACCTGATTCTTTGAGACTTATCGTCATTACGTCGTTTTTTATGTTCTGTTGGGTAACTCCTTTGAATGTTTTCCGATGTATCTGTCTCATAGTTGCTGGGAAAAGTGTGGTTTCTACAATATTTATTTTTAAATAATATGTTTGAAAATAGAAGTAATTGATCGATATATCTTAGAAAATCAAATAAGTTTTTGGTATATGTTTCAAGTTTAATGTTACTTTTTTTGTTTTAGCTTTTTTCATAAAAGATAGCAATTGAATAAAGATTTGCCAGCTGGTTAATGGCAGGACATTCCTGATCGATTAACCGGCTAATCGTATCGCAAAAAGCACATTATTTTATATTGTACCGGTATTTATTATTTATCGGACTAATGAAATTTTGAAGAAGAAAAAACAAATTTTCTAACCGTTCACTATCTTTCTGACCGAATTGTTGTGTTTTATATTTGTTTACCTCTCTCTGGACAGCCTGTTCTGTGGTCACATACTTCCTTTCTACAGTTCTCACATATCTCGCTACAGTAGTAGCCGTAATAAGGATACTGGCACATCAAGGAACAGTTACGCCCAACAAATCCTGGTTTACATTCTACAAATTAGAATGACCCAATCATTATCTTTTTATCAAAGAAAGGGTAATTGAAATAAGTACACGTAATTGTAATTTACTGTAATTAAATTCATTTTTTCAAATTAATTGAAAGTATTCAAATACATTCCAAAAATGCCATGTGTATTTTAATTAAATAACATTTCAATTACATCTCAAATGCTCTATTTTCAAGTAAAATATTAGATGAGGTATTTTATCTTAAATGATGCATCTCAGTTCTATTTGACAGAAACTTGTTTTTATTCACAATTTAATATTTAATAATGCTTAAACAGCATAAACATAAACATGAGCCCAGGTCAATTCGAAAGGTAAAATTAATAATTATTCAAGTTCTTTACGGGTTTTTTCTTTTGGAAATAAAACTGAAGTAATTGATATGAATTTAATGAAATTCTTTTAAAATTATCGAAGTCGCCCGCGTGGCGAAGTGGTTAGAGCGTCTGCTCTAGACTCGCCAAGTAAGGAGTTGATCCTTAAGTCGCGGGTTCGAGTACCACTGTGGGACGTGGAGACTGATATTTCGGATGAGACCGTATAAAACGGAGTCTCGTGTCTCAGTAGGTACTGGCACGAAAAAGATTTCCTGCTCAATGGCTGTAAGTGATAAGTGTAGGACAAAATTTGCAGCTCTCCATCGACAAGTTGTGGAGCTCCATATGAGTGAAAATTTTTCGAGAGAGACGTTAAACAAGAATCAATCAAAGTAAATGAAGTAAAATTTATGGAGATAACTAACAGTATTCAAGCTCTAAAGTTTTAAAAACAATACGAAATAGGAGCGGAGTAAGCATGGACCTCCAAAACGTCAGAGGTGGGATCAGGTGCCATGGAGGAATGAACATCCCCTGCCTACGGTACAACCGCCGTGGACTCCTTGTCATGATCATGAGAAGTAATTAATAACCTTTGTTCAACCCTGATGTTAATATATATGTTTTGTTTAATCAGCAACTGTCATATTATTAATTTTCTTTGATAATTAATAAGCAAATGGGAATCCTTCTAATATTTATGTAGAAAGTTAAAGTAGAAGATAAATTTTTAGTTTGAGACAAATATTTTGAATGGCACGTTGACCGCTGCATATTTTATTGTCGGCTTATATGGTTTTATGTAACGCTCTTATTGTTATAATTGCTTACCGGAACATTTTCTGAGAGTTTCATTCCAAACACTGTCATCTCCACAGGATACCCTTACACTATTATTTTATCACAGAGATTAGAATTACTTATTAAATGAATGCATTGTTTATATAATATGATTTATGAACCAAGAATATGAAATAAGTATCGTTGTTTACATACCTCCGTTCCGTTGTCAGTCTTTTACCGTTAGTAACACTGTGTATATTTCCTAAAAGTGCATATAGGGATAAAATCTTAAATGTAGCATGGAACTGGATTTCTAGTGATAAAAGGATACACAGCCTGGAGATTAAGGGAATTATTAATGAAATTTCAAATGATCCAAGAAATACTAGACGTTTAAAATGGCTCTTTAAAATCAGAAAACTTCCACTCACTAATAGTTTTATTTTCGGACATTGAAAACATTGCACTGTACAATACAATGTGAAAATATTTAACCAAAAGAAGAAAAAATTAAAAGACGAATGCAACGAATCATTAATAGTCAGAAAATCTAGAATGTTGCCCACTTTATAGGTTCGAAATTACGTGCAAAAAAGTTTTAATTAATCTATGCCGGGTTACAATGTGAAAATGCTTGATTTTAATATACTAGTATATATATTTTTCAAAAAGTTGCCTAAAGAAAGACCTCTATAAGTATTATATTTCAGCTCACCTCATTTTAGATCTAAATGCAGATCACTTTAACTGCATTCTTTAGCGTTTCATAGAACTGTTTAATACATATAGCATCATTAAAGATGTTGATTAATATATGTTTGTTTCCTATTCTTTTCTACTACTAGTACTTGTACATTTGATAATTAAATGTTCATACATTTTGCGTGTATTAAAGGAAAAATTCCAATTCAATTCTCTTTATTGACAAGTACTATGTAGGCATTCCATTATAAACGTATCAATAACATAAAACGTAACACAAATTAATTATGTACAGTGTGACAAGCATTAAACAAACAAAATTTAACTAGAGGTACGGTGAACAATGAGCTCACTAAATGATACTCCCGCCTCCAATATGGTT
>PRKT01002793.1:0-12704 GCA_003671525.1 Saccostrea glomerata | reverse complement strand
ATTAACAACCTTAAGCTTATGTAGGTAAACTTTGAAAGCAGAAACATATTGTTGGGGTGCAACAAAATTACTAAGATCTAGATGATACAATATTTGGCGGAAATGAAATGGATTACAAAATAGTAGATGAGCTCCGAGTGATAGCTTCATGTGTAAAATTATTTCATTTTGTATTTGTAATAAGTATTCTTTTTACAAGCATCATCTTTTTTATCTCACTAAAGCTGTAGAAAAGAGCTACAAATATGCTTCGAAAGCACGTTAACTGGTAACTGTAAAATAGCATATTTTCAAGATTTGAGCAAATATATCGGTAAGGGGATTTCGTGGCTGGAAATTATTTTGTATAGTAATGCTTATGAAAGTTTACACATTGTGGTGGTTATAAATTCCCCACACCTCCAAAACAACCAAATAAAAATCCCGATTAAAATTAGTGATTCCAGAGTAATTGATTAGTGTCAGTATTCATAATTATTATGTAAGAGCACATAATAATGTGTTGAACGCTACACCCGTCAAGCGAAGTTGTGCGTTTTTAAAACAATATATTATCATAGTCTTTTATGCATTTTACCTCACATGAGCATTTTGTTCAACGGCTCCCTTGATATATCAATTCTTTAAAAAGAATATATCCCTACGATAAAATTACCTAAGGTCGTTATTATACGTAAGTATTTTTTCTCTACGTAGTGTTTATAATATTTTAAGTGTGATGACACTTTTTTTTTACACCTTAAGTCATTTTTCAACGTCCAACGAAGAATAATGACCGTGTTCATTTTTAAACTTCAGAAAACTACCCCGATCATCACTTTAAAGGGTCATTATTCTTCTTTACACCTGCCTATATGCTTATAAAAATATGATAAAATATAATTTACAAACCTCTTTCTACTAAAAAATTCCACAGCAATAATTTTTTTTTACTATGAGTACATGTATAAATCAATAATTTGTATATTGAAACGCAAAATAAAGTCAACACCCTACTTAATGTGGAAATGAAAATAATACAGTAAAACTCGGTTATAGCGAAGTCCTGACCTGTGAATTTAATTCGCCATATCCTTATTTCGTTATACAGTAAAACTCGGTTATAGCGAAGTCCTAGGGACCTGTGAATTTAATTCGCTATATCCGTATTTCGTTATATCCGTATAACGAATTCGTAAAACCATATAAAGCAAATTCGCAATATGCATGTTTTCCTTCAAGTATTACCACCAAATATGTCAGGGAAGCAAATATTACAAAACATAGCGTCGATAACTAAGGTTTTATTGTGAATTGAATTTTATATACAATTCCATGAACAAAAATAAGTCAGTTCAATTTATCAAATTTTGAGATTTTTGAAAGTTCGTTATAAAATATGTTAATTTCATCATATTTAACTTCAACGGGACCCAAAATCAGTTCGCTATGTCCGTAAATTCGTTATATCAGAGTTCGTTATAACCGTAACAAACATTTACTTTATTACGCCTCAACAGGCTCTTACGTATCATATGCATTAATGACAGTCCTTGGATCGGACGTCCAAGAGTTACTACACTGCGCTAGGTAAGAGATAATTCCATCTAGTCATCTGAAAAACAGGCGTTTAAAAATGGCAAAGAATAAGTTCTTCGCGCAGATCTCGATATTGATGATTGATTGATTGTATACTGTTTAACGTCCCTCTCCAGAATATTTCACTGACATAGAGACGTCACCATTGCCGGTGAAAGGCTGCAAATTTAGGCCTATGCTCGGACTTACGGTCTTTGAGCAGGGAGGGATCTTTATCGCGCCACACCTGCTGTGACACGGGGCCTCGGTTTATACGGTCTCATCCGAAGGACCGCCCCATTTAGTCGCCTTTTACGACAAGCAAGGGGGATACTGAGGACCTATTCTAACCCGGATCCCCACTGGGGCGATATTGATGAACCTATTGTATCGTAGAAATTAAGCTACAATTGTTGTGAAAGGCAGTCTTGCACGTTTTAATTGCATGGTTTGGAGGGGGAGGGGTTAACAGTCATATCTTATTTTTATCAAATCTCTCATGTTATGAAAAGAGATTTTAGCCTTACTGTATTTGTTTTTGATAATCATTAGATAAAAAATTCAAACATTTGTAGATTACTGCTTGTTGTGTTTCTATTGCATTTCAGTATATAATGATAATTCTATAACTTCCCTTTGGATCAAGAAGCACATTACAAGTATGATTATGCGGAAATATTTACCATTTAGAGTGAGAGTCAAATGAATGTCCAAAAAAAAAAGTTTTTATGCGGCCGGATCGATAGATCCGAGGTGTATATTGTTTTTGTCCTGTGTGTTTGTTTGTTATCAACTTTAACCTTTAATTCGCCTTAATTTTGAACCATGAGAGACAGAGACTTCATATTTGATATGCATACTCCACTAATAAAGCTCTTTGAAATTACACCAAGGTAAATGACCTTATGACCTTGACTGTGACATATATGCTGAAAATATTTTTGGAAATTTGTTGCCGCCGATATCGCCTAATATTTGGTCCACCTCGTTTAAAGGGCCGATCGGACCTAATTCGATAAAATATTAGGTCCGCCTTTTATAAGAAAAGTTCCGGCCCGTATAAGAAAAGATCCCCCTACGGTTTAAGGTCCGGGTGGTGCGAAATGTTTTAATCTTGACTTTAACATATGAAATAAAAGTGAGTTAGTTTATAGTATACGATAAGAAGGATTTACCCTGTTGCGTTTTATTTTCTGTACAACATACATGCATCTCTAGACAAGAATCTACTCGTTTAGTGTTTCACATACACATCTTTTTTTATGTTAGAACATCTTGTTCCGTAAACTTCTCTTACATTTTACAATTTACTCAGCTATGTTACAATGTAAAGGACTGATATGATTGATTGATTGATTGATTGTATACTGTTAAACGACTCTCTCCAGAATATTTCATTGATATGGAGACGTCACCATTGCTGGTGAAGGGCTGCAAATTTAGGCCTATGCTCAGCACTTACGGCCTTTGAGCAGGGAGGGATCTTTATCGCGCCACACCTGCTGTGACACGGGGCCTCGGTTTATACGGTCTCATCCGAAGGACCACCCCATCTAGTCGCCTTTACGACAACCAAGGGGGTACTGAAGACCTATTCTAACCCGGATCCCCACGGGGCATAACTGATATGGAAAAAGTGATCTAAGCACAGTTTTTGATATGTATGGCTTTTTTTAGTTACTAGTTCAATGAAGAAATGCTATGCTGAATGAAGACATTGAGTACAGTGCAAGGGCATACGCTTGATTTTGAAGGCAAAAAATTATACAAATTAAAAGATGTTTATTCCCTTTAACCCAAAATGTTAAGGGAGCTAGTCTGTGCTGTTTAGTTTGGGGAAGTACTGAAATTTTTTTTTTCTGAAAATGCGTACAATAGATAACAATTTCCACTTCGCTTAAATTATGTTATAAATAAAATTAATGTTATGCAGACCAAAATCATCTCCCAGCACTTTTCAAAATAAGCACTATATAAGCAATAAAATTTCCATATTTAAGCTTAAACAAAATATTCTATGCCCTTGCACACTGTAAAATATTATGTTTAACTTGTATTTAGTTTTTAAACAGTCGTCTTTTACTATTGAACATAGTGGATTTAAAAACAAAACACATGCGTTTCATATGTGAACACTGCTACAAGTATCTAAACTGGTGTTGAGCAGGGCTTAATCACGTAATATTCATATGCATCAAATCAGAAAATATATTACGTGTTGCCTCTCAATATTTGTTGTGTGCATTTGCCATTTGTACAATGCCTTAATTTAGGCCCATTTGACATAATATTTTGGTGCAATTTGTACATAATTTATGCACGATTTGTGCTGTTGTTGCTTTGGGCTGCAAAATTGCCACCCCATTTTAGTTTGTGGCGGATTGGTCATGATACTTTGTTCCGTGATCCATTTGCAAAATTTTTGCCAAGATTGCTGTTTTTTTTTCAGACTCCTTGGATCAAGATGGTATTTCTCTTCCTTATTATCTATATTCATTTACCTATGTCCACCAAACTATGGCTGAAAATTGCCGATTCGGCGTTAAACAATATACAATCTATTAATCATTAACCTATCCTGCCATATTATCATCATCGGGGCATACATTGTATTATATCCAATATATATTTAAATGGCCATGACAAGTACGCTAAAACATACCAAAAGACTTGTTTTATTTACAAACATCCTTAACCTTTTATAGGGGATAAATCTGAACAAGCTTGTATCTGTTGTTGTTTAAATCAAATGTCACGATATAACATGAAGCTTTAGCGCTATAACACGAAATTGTTACGGTTTAACCAGGGCATTTTCATACCTTATTTTTTTCCTTTGATTTAATGAATTAATCTATTTTTTCAAATAAAAAGCAAAGGGCTTTTTTTTTTATATTGGACCATCTTACCGTCCGGAGTCAATCTGCATGACTTTTTATACAATGAAATCATTTTCAGTAAAATTATTATGATGGCAGAATATAATAACAGAAGAAATTACGGATTAGACCAAAACTCATAAAAATCTAAATTTATTTTTTATAATAGTTCTTTTCAAAATCAAAAGCAATAATAGTATTTATAATTTGTAAAGCAGACCCAATGACTTCATTTATGAAAATAGATAACTTTGTTCTACTTGTTCTTAGTGTACTTTGCTTTATAAAATTTGTGATTTCTGCTTTGAAAAAAAAAATAAAGAGCAGAGTACGGTTTCAATACAAATCTTGCCCTGTATTCTTCTAAAAGAACGAGGGCGCTTTTCATTGGCATTCAGCAGGAATCTGGGCGTAATCGAAAAGTAAAAATTTGACCGACATGTCACATGAAATTTTGTAATTTTTTTATTTATTGGGTTCCCGTGCAGTATTAAAGGAAAATATTTTCTTGAAATTGCCCTTTGATTCACTAAAAAATACATGTAACTTGAAAATTGGCCAGATCAGACATTTTGGTACAAAATGGTATATTTTTAAACACGTTCTTCTACAAATTTTCTATCTCTGGGTCTTCTCTCCATGATTTTGAAACGTTATTTGTGTGTATTTTAATTCAAAGAAGCGAATACACATTTTCAAAAAATGGAGGGAGGACCCAGAGACCACGAAAAATGTACTCTTCCCCAAAAAAATCCAAATGTGTGAATGTAGTGCTTCGTTGTCCTTTTTAAATCATCTGAATACGTGGAGCAATGATAGCTCAGTGAGTAGAGCAAGCTGTTCAGTGTACACGTAGCGAAAAGTTTTTGGTTCGAGCCTTGCATGAAGCGTTAATTTTTTTTTCATGCAAACAACCATTTATTTTGTCAGTTTTGTCTTACGTCCTGATATCTAAACATTTTGAATTAGATAAATTTTGGTTCAGTTTGGTTCTCGAGCGAAATCAATTCCAATCTTCTATTCTATAATGTACATATGTACACGTATCATGCATCTATGCATTAAATATTTTAGGTGTTGTTTTTTTTTTGAAACATTACTATATTATGGTATCCCCTAGGAAAAACTGGCATAGATGTTACAATATAACATGGTCTTTCAAACTAAATGAAAAAAACCTATGGACGTAATTGTAAAATCTGACCAGCTATTCTCAGCCAACCAAATCATGGACATTTAAACCATAACTGTTTCGTACAGAGATTCCTGCAGATCACACGCCAAATGCGCCCATCTTCTTTAGAAATGATGTTAGAAATTCGAATTAATCCTTTCTGATTTATTGAAAATATCAATTCGTTTTCCAATATGAACTCCTCAGGGCTAATTGTTATGTCATGAACCTGTGCATTTTCCTGTATTTTCTTTTTAAGTTGCAGAAGGCATATTACTTTTCAAAAGAATGTTCTTTTAGAAAACATACATGACATACGGTGCATACGGTGCATACTTCGCCCACGAAGATTTAGAGATTGTGATTTTTCAATGCATTTTACACAATTTAGCTCAATGTTGAACTAGGCGACGGCTACTTACACTCAGTATTTTCTAAAGGAAAATAAGCAAAGAAATGAGCCTATTGGAGTCTTTCCTATATAGATCTTAGAAATGTACGAAATTACATACCTCTTTTTCTATATTGGTCCTCATTCATGCCATGTTTTTTTTAATGATTTTGTACTTTTGTGTTATTTTTTCTGTTTAGAAAGAACGAAGAAACTGAGTGTTGCACTGGTTATAAATGGAATAAATATCAGAAGATTGAAGCACTAGTAAATTTCATTTTTTATTGAATATGTGTTTCTTTTAACATTTTATTGCATAATTTACAAAAAATTATGCATTTCCGATTTGATCAGAGATCAAACTAAAGCTTTGATAAAGAAATCATAGTATTTGACTGGTCTTTAATTTGTCCTTGTAGACTCCTTCTCGAGATCATTTAAATTAAATCCACAGGGGCCAGTAACATACTGTATTTGATTTACGTAATCACTATCATATATGTATACAGATATAGACTCTTTTTGTAAACATAAAGGGATTATAAGGGTCAATTATAGATATAAAACATTAAGAATAGATGCGGAAATTTAAAGCAAATACGTGATTAAAATAAAAAAAGGAAGTATTTTAATGATAAAATGTTACAAGAAGGATATGAAGATAACGAAGAGTCTTCAATCCCAAAGTCCATAAAACAATACAAAATAGAAGCAGAGCAAACACGGACCTCCGAAACATCAAAGGTGAAACTGGTGCCATGGAGGAGTGAGCATCCCCTGCTGACCTGTCACACTCGCCGTGAGCTCCTTGTTGTGATCGGAAAATAAGGGAAAATTGCGTTGTCAATTCAGTGTATAAATAATGGACTAACAATTAGTATGAAAAACGTGAGTCAGCAAATCATATATACATCATGTACATAATTATAAAAATATAACATAAATATTTTCAAAGTATTTCAAAAAACCTTTACAAAACATATATATGGATTCATCTTTGCAGTTCCAGGGGTCCTAAGTTAACACTTTGCCGCTGACATGGACCCATGGCAAATTTCATTTGATTTTTTTGGGGGGGGGGGGGGGGGGGGGGCTTGCTTCTCTCAATGCGATGCATAAATAAAAACTTTTGCAAATAAATTTGTAGACTTTAGATAATATAAACAGAAGGAATTCAGTGTGCATGTGTTAAAAGTTGGTGGTGCGTGTGCCGTGGCCTTCAACTCGACATTTAGATAAAATGACGACGCAATGGTTGTTTTCATTCTTGTACATATATGCATACAATATATCCCGGTAAAGTTGAAACAAAAGATATTCAGTGTCTGACACATCTGTTTTACATTAGGATATAACATTACTTTTGTATACGTTAATGGTAATAAAAAAAAACAAGCTTTATGATAAATTTAACGACTTTAACTTTCCCTTACACACTGATAGTATCAATTATAATTTATAACACAATATTAAAACATAAATGAATGTACTGTACAAATTAATATTTAAATTAAACTTTTAATTCCTACGCTCATTGTGTTACACTCGTCAAAAAAATTATTGAATTATTTACCTGCAAGAAAATATGGGTATAAAAAGGCGTACTCTTTCTTCCTTTATTCTGCTCTTGTCCCCTTTGTTTAAAAATCGTGAATCCGCCATTTTGAGTTAATATTATAATCTAATCATAGGGTTTATTCATGCGTAAGCATGCATATGAAAGATTACAAAACAGGCAATAGCGTCCATGAGCAGTTGCAGTTTGCAGTGAGCAGTTGGCTGTCGAACATGGTTTTCAATGGAATTCCATATATACGAGAGCAAACTGCTTACTGCCCACTGCTGACTGCTCACTGCTTGCTGCCAACTGTTCACTGCCAACTGCTAGTACTCATGAATGATATTGCCTGTTTTTTCCTTATCTTTCATATATTTGATATTGCCTGTTTTTTCCTTATCTTTCATATCTTTAATACTCATTCTTCAATGATTGAACCCTGTGATAGATTACAATGATAAAACAAGATTCAGGATTTTTCAAGCAGAGGAGACAATGAAAAATAAATAGGAGGAAAAAATATTCCATGTTGAATACATTATATCTACATGTAATATCCATCTAATAATTTAAGAAGGATCTTAGATTATATTTGTTGGTATAACGTTAAGCATTTATATCAGATAAACTAATAAAAAAATCATAAAGGCCTTTTGTTCTATGTAAAGGCAGTTGATCTCCGGCAAGGAAAAGCAGGGGACCGGGACACAACCCAACATAATTCATCTGACAAGGAATAAAAAAGGTCACCATAGGTTTCTTTATTGAGGGAGCACTACTGCAAATAAATAATATATGTTGAAAACGTAGTAGGTACGTCCATCACCATCACCACAGGTTTTACAGGTCTAACATCAACCATTAAAACGAGTTACATAAGATACGTATGAAAATTCCAATACATAAGTACTTTTCTTTTTTATTATTATATTTTATTGCATAATTCATTCAAGAGGAATGGTACTTTTCCTATGGGGTAAGAAGAAACACCGAAAGATATTATTAGATATTTTACACAATGCAAAAGTTATACTAGTATGTTATAATGACTCAGTAATATTTCTAGCATAAATACATAAACCAACAAATATTACTCAGGACTATTCTAAAAGTTTTTTTTTTTTAATTTGTCGTATTTGAACCACCCCTTTTTCTCGCAACCAAAAACCAAATTATTTGACTGCAACGAGATGTACAAATTAAATGTGTGTAAAAGTTAGAGTAATAGCTTTCATGCTCCGCATGTGTATTTATTGTGACAAAACCTTTATGAATTTAAATGTGACCTTAAACTTTGACCTTAAACTTTGACATACTTTTGAAAACGTTTAATCTTGTCAATAACATTTGAACAAATAACAGGAGGGCTTTCATATTTCACAGATGCCTATATCGTTACAAGACTTTCTTTTGGTTTGACCTTGACCTTGGAGTTTTATTTGCATTTGAGAATATCAATCCTTGTCATAAGCTGCCAAACGGGGGCATTTTTGTTTCACAAGTACATTTTATTTTTTATCTGTAACTTAACGGACACTGTGGAATTTTTTTGTTCAATATATTGTAACATGCTAGCCTCAATATAATCATTATTTCCTCTGTAGATGCTTTACATATGAATTCCATATGTTCTTTATAACTGTTTTTTAAATCTTATCATAGACTAATAAACAAGTCAACAGTTTATGTACAAAACCATGTTGATCACCTTGTCAACCCTAAGAAAAAATACTATAGTTAACAATAGTAAATCAAAGCGTCAACGTTTTCGTCAAAGTTTTTCAAAGTGTCAAAGTTTTCGCCAAAGTTTTTCAAAGTATCAAAGTTTTCGCCAAATTTTTTCAAAGTGTCAAAGTTTTCGCCAAAGTTTTTCAAAGTGTTAAAGTTTTTGTCAAAGTTTTTTAAAGTGTCAAAGTTTTCGCCAATGTTTTTCAAAGTGTCAAAGTTTTCGCCAAAGTTTTTCAAAGTATCAAAGTTTTCGTCAAAGTTTTTCAAAGTATCAAAGTTTTCGCCAAAGTTTTTTTAAAGTGTTAAAGTTTTTGTCAAAGATTTTTAAAGTGTCAAAGTTTTCGCCAATGTTTTTCAAAGTGTCAAAGTTTTCGCCAAAGTTTTTTCAAAGTGTCAAAGTTTTCGTCAAAGTTTTTCAAAGTGTCAGAGTTTTCGTCAAAGTTTTTCAATGTGTCAAAGTTATCACTATGGTAAATCAAAGTTTTCAAAGTGTCAAAGTTATCACTATAGTTAAGTATAGTAAATTATAATTAACTATATTTTACTATAGTTTGTTTTTGTTAGGGAACATACGACATTTGTTAGGGTCTCATGAGTGATTTAAGATAGCCCAGTATAAAGTTCTAGGTTTCTATGGCCAAATTCGGATTTAAAGGGGAATAACTATTACAACAAAGAGTGCTGCATCAGGTGTAAATATGTGGATATAAACGTTTATTTACATTATAAGAGATTATCAGTTGTCAGGAATTATATTGTAAGGAGTGCTGGGAGTCAGGAACTTACACAATGTCTGGATTCTATATTTTGCGAAGTTATGAAAACAAGTTGAAAACAATCTTTTTGCTGAATAAAGATTATAACTTGTCTTTATAACAATTATGACATTGGTTTGCAAATTAATTATACCTAATAGGTTATGAATTAGGCAACTGCTCAGTGGAGCTATCTGACAAAACTGAGAAGCTGGCTTCCTTATTTAGCTGTAGCATTTAGAAACTAACCGATCAAAGTGCTTTCTTTTCTTGACAATTCCTCCTTACAGGCATAAATAATTATGATTTTTTAAAAAATCATAAGCAATTATACTACCAAAATATAGTCACTATTAACTACATATTTTCTATGTACTCCGCAATAACATTAATGCATTACATACTTAATATATAAAGAATTTAAAACTTTGGTAAAAGGCTCTATATCTTGAGGTAGAATTAGTATAGTAGACATCAATGGTTGGGTAATATTCTTGGAGAAAACAAATAGTGCCAAATTACAACCAGAAAAAGAGAAAACAAATGTACAGGTATTCAGATTTGTGATGATTTAAAGATAGTACAAGTATATTTCTTCTTAGATAATGGTTTTAATAACTAAAGCTATTTAATCTATAGGTTTTGATGAAATAGGTCAAGTTATTAAAACCATTATTTAACAAGAAAATATTTGTACCATCTTTACATCACCACAAATTTGAATTATTGCACCAAGTGAACTATTTGATAATGTCATACAATGGCGGCCTGCATGTATTAACAGTGGATATCATGTTATGATAAATACTCAATACTGCATGGTGGATTACTTATATTAATAACATCAGTGAAACTTACGTTAGTACATTCTCATATTAATTGGCAATAGAATTTTGAAGCATAAGATTAAAAAAAATTAAGAACGTAGCCTTGTCAGTAAATGGTAATCAAAAGACAAATATATAACAGAGAGAAACATGTAGGATCGACACAATTGAAAATCTAAACAATTAAAAAAACAATGGCATGATTCATGGCATATTCTGCAACCAGAACAATGTACATATAAAATCTATGTCATTTTGTTTTAGTAGTGAATATTACAATATATATATTATATACAAATATAAAACGCAGAAAATGATATATATCCACTTCTCACTTCCTATCTTTGGATCGATCTCATGAAAGATTACATTTGTTATATTATGTTTTACAGAAAATAATTAAACAAAATTTAACAATAATATGAACAAGTATTTATAGGCAGACTTAAAATAAAATAATCTGTTTTAATCTTCATTTTGTGTCCCTTACATTGAATTGTAATTTAGGGAATGTAAAAAGTTCAAAGAATTTCTTTTATTATTACTAAATGGGGAAAACATTTCTAATAATAATATTTGAAAATGAACTTAAGTAGATTCCTATTCATCACATTGCTGCATTCAACTAATTTTTACAGAACACCGTTAACACAGAAAGGAGCATTTTTAATATTTTTTTTTTCAGAAACATCAACATTATATTACCCATAAGTATAGCGAAGTCAGCACCGTTGTTATTTCATAGATTTGAAGATCAATTCATGTAGCAATGTAATTAAGTTTCTTATCAAAGAATTAAGAACAATAGAAAAATTATATAACTTTAAATATATGTAACAGATTTTAAATGTTAATTAAAGAGTGCTTAAAGTACAGTTTTTTGTGAGTATTTAAAAAAAGAGAAATATTAACTGTCATTAGTTTTGCTTTGATCTTCTTGCACTTGATTTGAGGTCATAGACTCAGAAAACTGGGAACACAAAGATGCACTTTTTTTTTCTTGATACTTCTTTATACTTGAATTCTCTTATCATTTTTTTTAAATGTTCTCAGATGTGCGGTTATATTTTTTGGTTGTGCTTTCCATAAGGCAGTTTTTTTGACTGTGATAAGATTCTTGCCCTCTCCTTGGTAGAAAGATCGAATGGTTACCATGTCTCAAAAGTAGTGGCTAGTGTAAAATCCATCAACAGCTGCGGTTTGCTTCAATTGAAATATCAATACAATTTGAATATGAAAATAATGCTTAGATGATTTACTTTAATAAATGTAATATACCTCAAACCAATGAATAATGATTGGTAACTGAGTAATCAAACTAGAACGGTTTGCAGGTTATACTGGCTTATAAATTTTATTTTGATGTACCTGTCTAATTATAATATATCTTGATATTGGGAGTGTTCGATGAAGGCGATTTATTTTTAAATATAAGCCTCAAGGACATCGCTATATCAGATAAGATTTTTTCAGCGATACCGCGCCTCGTACCATTACATTATTTTCTGTTTGAAACCTTACATACACATAATTAGACCATTACAATAGGGTATTCATGTATTTTTTTTTGTATGCATCTGTACCTATATTTAAAAAATATCTTGCCATAAAAGCGTACCTGTGTCTGTGTAACTTTATACGTATCTGCACATGTAGAGCACGTAATAGTATGATTTTTTTTCATTAAGATAACAATTACCATACCTGTCTGCGTAAGTATCTGTATACACATACTCTGTTCCTCTCGTATGACCCAACCCAGAGAAGATGAGATTTGGCTTGATACCCCAAACCATGGGGCGATTCTATACCATCTTGTTTTGTCTGTATTAATG
>PRKT01002791.1:0-12713 GCA_003671525.1 Saccostrea glomerata | reverse complement strand
ATCCCTTGCAGACTAGTCACACCTGCCGTGTGCTCCTTGTCATGATCGGGAAATAACGGAAAAATCCATTGTCGATTGAATTCATCAATAATGGACTAACAATTAGTATGAAAACGTTAGTCAGTATATGGCTCAATGATAAATTGTATTTGCTGAAAAGGTCATTGTATCGGCCATAGAACTTACGAAATGATGACTTTAATCGAGACTGCTGATATTCTTGTTTCATTAACTTGTTTGTCAATAATTTACTTCGTTTTAGGAGACAATAAACTCCGTTTGGAGGTGATGAAGGTATATTGCTGAATAAGTAAGGGAAGTTGACGATAGAAAAGTGAAAGTCATCAAGTTTATCATATAGCTTGTTTGTTAGATTACCATTAACTTCTTTTTCAAATAACATATCCAAGTATGAAACAGATGTGTTAGACTCCGAAGTATCTTTTATCTAATGCTCACCAGGATACATCGTACAGATATAGGAATGGAAATTACCATTGTTAATTGACAATACGTCGTCGATATATCTAAATGCCGAGTTGAAGGCCACAGCAAGTGTTTTCTTCTTTTCATGCATTAGACTTTGCACAAATTCTGCTTCATATGAATACAAAAATAGGTCTGCTAATAACGGAGCAATAGGTACCCATGGGAATTCCAATAGATTGTTGGAAGACCTGATCTCCAACAACCACATGCATATATATTGTCAATCAGAAACTCAAGCATCTCTTTGATGTCAAGTTCAGAGTACTTGTGTGTGCAATCAGAATGTGTTTTAACAAAATAATTTTGCAGATTACCAATGACCAGGTAAGTAAAGTTCCATTTTTACTGAAAATTAGCTGTCAACGATATCAAAAGCCTGGACTTTAATATATCGTGGAGAATGGTTGTGTATAATGTTGAAAAGTTGTAAGTTTTTAAGCTGTTGATTTTGGTAAAATCTTGTGATATCAAATTGTCCCAAAGCTCTTCGGAATTTTTGAGTATCCATATCTGATTCACACCACTTCTTGAATATATTGTTGCTGAGTACTCTTGAAGTTTTTCTTTCTTTACTGTCAACTTCTTAGTGTGGAGTAAAGAAAGAGGCTTGGTTGAACAATTACTGGAACCCGCAATGTATCTTTGTACTGATTCTTATGAAGTTTCGGAATCCAATATATATATTGTAGTTCAAATTCATTTTTGTGCTTCGGGATATTAAAAATATTCAAAACATGACATGTGATTTTGAAGAATTTCTTCCTTAGAAGGGGAAATATGAGTATAAGTTGGATTACTACTTGTAGAATATCCAAGTTCTTCTAAAATACAATTTATATAACGATCCTAACAAACGAAGATAATGTTGTTACCTGCTTTGTCGGCATACATAGGAAAGTCACCAACCGTTTCACAGTTCAGGATTTACAATGCATATTACTTTAATCTAAGAATATAGAAATTAAGAAATTAGAAATAGAAATCAACAGGTTTATATACCTTTATTGGGAATTACTCGGAAAAAGAAAAAGGAAATTTCGTACAACGATACATGAGATACAATGACGTTTATAAAAGAATTTCAATAGACGCATAAAAAAGCAAATTGCTGGAATATGAGTGTAAAATGTGTACTTCACAATAGCAAAATAAATGGCAGCTAAAGGATCACTACATTATAAATATTGATCTGGCCTATAGGACCGGGCTTGGTGTTTTTCTCTACTAAAAGCTTGTCGATTTCCGTTCCGATTATTGGAATAAGGCTGAATACATATAACAATATGTTTTTTCCAAAATCTTTATTTTAGTGATTAGAGGTAGGAGGAACCCTTCCATTAATTTTCCGAGTTTGTTATCTCCAAATGTAATACTAGTAAATGATATTTGTCTTACATGTAACTTCTCAATGTGCATAATGGTAATGTCTGAAATTTTATTCTTTATATCTGGGCTATTTTATCTGTGGATGTAATAAAACATGCCATTAATGTGTGCAAATTATATAGACCTAAATGAAATCCAAGGGAGTACAGTTGCTGATATATGTAGCCCAAATCAATGCGATTATATAAAGGTATATATACAATTAAAATTCATCGAAGCTCTATGCTGCCAAGAATACCTGAACAAAGAATGAGAAAGGATAGATAATTGAAGGAAAATACACGTCTTCTATAAAAAGTTAAAATAGTCTTTGAATAGGCGAAAATTTAAAACTTTAAAAGTGTGGTACTAGGTGGATTCGAACCCTCGACTTTAAAAACAAAGTATCCACGGTGTAATAGTCTGCGAACATATCAACTGATCTAGTCTGACTGTAAGTTGTAAAAGGTATGAATTTGAAGCAGATTGTCAAAATCAGGTTTCCTTATTTTTTGTAATTGTGAATTTCGACCATAGGACAGGGGTGCCCCTAAAAACATCTGATCTTAAATTACTTCTTACATCCTAACCTTTCAAAATATCACTTTATTTAGGGACAGGCCTGCCCTGAAGGATTTCTAGGCCAAAATACATGCAGAAATCGACACTTTAACGGACAAAATGGTGTTTCGGCTAACTTTGAAGGTTTACTGTAAAATTGTTAATAATAAATTTTAGGTATAAAATACAAATTTGAAAAATTTAGACATATATACGGTAGAAAACAACAAATAGAGATTAATTCTTAAATGTCACTTTTTCCGGGAAAATGTTCTCTCCGATAGGTCAATTCTTTTTTCATAGTGAATACATCCTTTGCAATAAAAAGTTGCTAAAGATGTTAATGCTAGTTTTAAAATTGATAATAAAACAATTTTTCTCAAAAAGATGAGTAAATATTAAAAATTTTGTTTTTATTTTTGTCATACTTTAAAACATTGTCACTTGAACTGATAAGCTTTACTCAAGTGCTCCTACAGGCATCTTAGATAGAACTTAAAATAATTTTTTTCTTATTTTCCCCATACATTTATGCTATAGATATTTCATTTAAGAGAGGCAGGGGATGCTTACTCCTCCATGGCACATGATCCCATCGATGATTTGGAGGTCTGTGATTGGTCTGCTCCTATTTTGTTTTTTTAAATGGACTTTTGAGCTTGAATACTGTTCGTTATCTCCATATGTTTCATTTAGAGATTTAACAGTTAAATATAAATATAATTGCCAAACGAATCGTGTAGGTTGTGGTCTATTTTTCATTTAACTGTGACATAGATTTTTTCATTTGTACAGGAACATGCATAATACTTTATGTTCATATAGCATTCACAAAGACCTTTTACAGATTTATATAACTATATGTATATAAGAAAACCGGAGAAAGTTGTGATGGGTCCATTGACGTTATAACCTTTTCCAGCGTAATGTCTGACCCACACCGCATCTCCCTTCTGAACAGTTAGCGCCACCAGATTGGGACCTGCATCATAATAATCATGACCACTTGTACCATAGGCCATAGTTCTGACTTTTGTTGATCCATTTAACACAATGTCCACATAAATATCATTATTACTGTAGCTCTGAACATTCACGAAGAAGACGTACATCCCGGCGATAGGAGCAGTAAATATTCCGTTACTTGGATTGTATCCATTTCCTTCATTTGTGATGACATTATGAAAAACAAGCGTTCCACTGTTCCATGAAGAGCTGTATGAGGTCACTGAGGCAGAAAAGGCTACCTTCTTTGACTTACCTAAAAAAATTATTTTTAATGTATCAAAATTACTTTAAGATGTAAGGTTTTTCGATTATATGAAATCGTGTGCTATCAAAAAAAAATTATTTTGGAGAGGGAAAATTTCTCAAAATTTAAATTTGATATATGATGTAAAATGGAATTGCATGGTGGCTGAATAATTTCTTTAAAAAATATATTTGCATGTTTTACTTCATATCTAATAAATAAATTAATGCTTACAATTTTTAGGTCGCCATGTAATTAGCCCGAAACACATACATATATATAAGCAAGAGGGCTTAATGCCCAGGTCTGATGCCGATGTCTTAGATTAGTACAGAATATGATAAGTAAAAGATTACGTATCATTAATCTCTCTATATTAATTAACTCATATCTCTATATAAAATCGTCGCCCGCCTGGCGCATTGGTTATAGCGTCTGCTCCAGAGTTGCGAACGTCGCGGGTTCGAATCCCACTGTGGGACGTGTCTAACGGTCTTTCGGATGAGACCGTTTAAACCGAGGTCCCGTGTCGCAGTAGGTGCTGGCACGAAAAGGATCCCTCCCTGTGCAAAGGCCTGAGTGGCGGCGTCTCCATTTGAGTGAAAAACTCTCGAGAGGGACGTTAAACAACAAACAAACAAGAACTATCTTCTTATTTTAACCACTGGATTATTACCAGACATGTTATTTGTTACATTCATTCGGAACACCTCAAGGGATGACACAGTAGAAGACAGCTGCAGTTGGTCATACTTAGATTGTTTGAATTCCGCCATCAGCTCGTCTAAGGTTTTATTGATGTCGACTGAAATGCAAATAAATGAGAAATATTTTTTTAATATCTCCTTGATATACGTAGGAATCCTTCTCTGAAAATATTCAATACTGTTTCACGACCACTGAAATTGAAAAGAAAATAGACATTGATAAATATTTCTAAATAGCACCAAACATCAAATAACTAAACAAAATACTGAAATCATTATTTCAATCATTTTGAATCAAAAACGTTTATGACGCAAGATTTTTTTTTTTACTTCTATTTCAATAAAATTAACGGATGTTGAAACACAATTAGAAATTCAGTGTGTTATAGAAGACAGCAATATTAAAATTTATGTAGAATAAAAAATAGTTCCTCAAAAAGAGTTCATTTTATAACTTTTGGATACTGTCTTCATTTTAAAATGAGATGTAACTTTGTCTTTAAAACATAAGCCTGTAACATATGTAACACAGTAAAAAAATCTCTAGAGAAAAGACCAAGTGGTCGTATCGTCTAACCAAGTGGTCGTATATACAAACAAGGAAAACGTCTGGGTTCAATACATTTTGCAACATTTGCTTCGTAAGACTCAATGAATATTTTCTTTCGATTGTTTCATGCAACATCGCTTTTTCTTACATAAACCTAAAGAAGCATGACTTGCTTCTGAATATTAAAAATACAAAAAGGCAATAGTGAAATATATTATTTTCCTTTTACGTCCTTAATTTTTTCCAAAACTAATTCTTTATTTGTCATTTAAATCTTAAACATGAAATGTTCTTTTAATTTTGATGGGTATTCAATACAAATGAAAAAAGAAAATAATGAACTTACCGGATATAGAATTCTGTATACTATTTTGCGAGTCTTCGAGGTCAGACACAGACTTTAGCATTGTTTTATTTGTTGTTATTATATCATTGTTCAAGTTCTCCACAGATGTGTTCAATCTCAAAGATAATTGTTCATTTTTTTCCTGCATCATTTCAGGAAATTTCCTGTCAATTTCCAACGTATGTTTATTTAAGTCCAGAAGAGTCACTGACAGATACCGAATTTCCACTTTAAGATCCGCCAGTACTACACTAGTGTTTGTCTCAAAATTCTCTTTTCTCTTCCAATTGTTGAACAGCCTGTTGAATGTGTTCGTCGACTTTAGTGAAATTTTCTGTAACAACTCTGAAAGTTTTTTCATAGCGCCTGTTTTCAAGTTGGAGTCTTTGGTTTTCTCTTTTCAGTTTCTCAACCTCCTGTTTTAAGGCGGCCACTTCTACATCTGTATTCTTCTGGGATGTTTCCAATGTCTCCATACTTTTCTTCATATCGATCATGTCCTTCATTAAGGCGTGAACGTTCTTCACCAGTGACATTCTGATGATTGTTTCTTGGTTCAGTAATTGTCGGAAGACGTCCGTATTTTTCGAGTCCGTGTCACTGATGTCCAGCAGAGATGAACTGTTACCACTGCTGTCCGTGAATATGGACAATCCATTTATTTGTATGAGAAAAGCAAACAATAACGTAAACAGCAGTGCTTGCTTCATGTTGAAAATCAGAGAAGTGATGACGATCCAAGAGAATATTGAGCCTTATATACAATTGCATATAAACTTTAACTTTTATATTGTATGACACATGCGCAAGATGCAAATTCGTTAAAACATGACTTGGCAAATATCAAAACTGTTTTCGACTCTTATTGACGTAAGTTAACTTCCTGTTTTATATTTTTGCTCTTTTTTATAATAAAGTTAAAATAAATTCTTCTAGAAGGAAAATCCAGTTAAAGAGTAGTTGAAACGTACGTTTATTTCAATAGAAAAAGCATCTACATGTATTACGACATTTTCTTAACTATTAACAATGTTTATGTTTTTATTGATTTGTTTTAAAATATTTCATTTTATTTTGGTGGTGGGGTGGGGTGAGGATGGGTGTCTTTTCATTTTATAGAAAAAAGGAAATGTATCCCTAAATATTTGACTGCTTTTTATTCATTGCTTAAGCTTTATACCTTTAGCATTTGAAAAACGTCTACTTCCAGGTTAAAGTGTTTAAGGAAAAAATGGATGTCATGGATACCATGTACCAATGAATAGGAGACTGACCCATCTGCTGCCACACTGCAAGGATTTTTCTCAACCGTTAAAATTGTGGGAGAAGAGGGGGGGGGGGACACTCCTCTTAAAAATCCCAAATCCGAGGATTTGGCAGGTTAGAGCAACACAAAGATGCCTTTTGGACAATATCCTTGGGCGTTTCACACGAAAGTGTCCCTCTTTAAGGATGATTCAGAAGATACTGGAATGCCATGAGCACCATATTATTTTGTAATTTTCTTACCATTGAAGTTGTTGGTCTAAAGTAGTTCAGGACCATGTAATACTCTTTTAACCTGATTGTAATGCGAAACCTCAGACGAATATCCAAATCACTGCCGGTTTGTTTAAATTTTGTTCAAATCTTTCAAATCGTGATAACTTTGCGATGAAAATGACGCACAACCTATAGAAAAATATGTTTAAATAGGTTTTTACCGAATACAGGTTGTTGATTTTTTTAAGTAATATCAAGCACAAAATAAACACTGAAATGAAAGTGAGTAAAACGTGTTGTAAGGATGATCCAGATATCATCATTTCAATGGCTGTCCCTCCTTCATCAATGGTCAGTCTGCCCGTGTTTTGTGCTTTTATAGTTAAACCAGTTTTACAAAATAGATAATGCACAAAAAGATTGTGATTCTGATCAGATTTTAGATTTTTAGGTCGATCACTGTTCGATATCTTTACCTTTTACATTACTAAGTATAAAAGTATGGGGGAAATGTAAATTCGTTCTTGGGTTTTTTTTCCGGAAAATTTATTCGTTATTGAATAATAATTTAATTTCACTTGTATCAAGCAATTTCATTGGCTGAATCATTCAGAGGAACATATAATATTTTGGATAACATAACTTGCCTACGTCACAATGAGTTACATCAAAAACGTATTACTCCGCTTGACGTTACTTTTAAATTAAGCTTTGTTTGAAGCCTTTTTTCCGGAGGAAAAATTATCTCATTGTCTACACTGAAATTAAATTATAAGTTATGAAGCTAATTTCAACTTATGTTATACGATATAACATAACTTTTGGCAGTTTACGCTTTTTTATATTATAAAGCGTAAACTGCCCCAAGTTATGTTATATCGTATAACATAAGTTGAAAATAGCTTCATTCCTTAAATATTTCTTCTGTAAAACAAAATATGAGTTTAACCATCATTTTTCTCAAAAGATACAGTAATTAGTTATGGCAATATGAAAACTATGAGATAACTAACGGTGATCGATCTCCATTTAAAAAGGAACAATACTGATTTGTGAACAGAGCAGAAAACACATTCCCCGAGAAACTTTTGTGGAAGAATAAGGTACCTTTCCTCGATTAGGTAGACCAAGTTATCTGTAGTCAAATCTTAACTTTTTCTTTATTAAAGTGATAATTTTACAAATAAACTCAGAAAAGCTGCGTCAAAGTTCATACATACTACTCTAATTATATTACGAAGTAAATATGATTGAAAGGCTACTGTTTTCGATGAAAAGCAGTGACTTACGAGGACTGTTCAATAAATAATGTCCTTGATGATCGGTGAGCAATAAAAACCGCTCTTTTTTTTTTTTTTTTTTTTTGCGCAAAAAAAAAATGCTTTCTATACTTCTCCAGAAAGTGAACTTCCTCTCCGAATAAGAATTTGATCAACAATACTACTAATATTTAAGAAAATGGCATATAAAACTATTTTTGTGCTTTTGAAATTAATTGCTTTTTTCTGACGTTGGCTGTTTTTGTCAAGTACATCTTATTGTAAATTTGTTTTGAGTGTTTAAAAACATTGAAATCAAGTTTCACTATCTGTATGAAGTTCAGACAAACGTGGATAACTTTAATTTTTGATTTTTAAAGATAGTTGTTTAGATATTCTTAAACGCTGTTGTTTTCATTCATTTTTCAAAACATAGGGCTACCATTGAGTACTAAGCCTTTTTACTGTCAAATAGTTCTTTAAATCATTGTAAACATCCCCCAAAATGATGCTTATCAATTTTGCTATGTGTCCTAAGGGGGCCGACTATAGTTTCCATTGTGCAATATTTCGCGCATCATACTAAAATGAAGCGTATTTACTGTTTTAATGCAACTTTTTGTGCTTAATTATTAAAATTAAACAAAATTAAGAAATTATAGGTATAAAAATGTAATTACAATTTGATATAACTGATTTTTTAACCAATTTTGCAAATGATAGGTAGATTGACGTGGTTGCAATGTGTTTTTGACGTTATGATAATCTGTACCTCTTAAAGAAAGGTGTAATAAAAATATTGTTTAAGAAAAAGTAATAAACATACGCTCTTGAAATTTAAAACATAGAAATTTTAGAATGTCTCCAATATTTTTAATTATGTTTTCATGTGAATCCATTGTGTACGTCATATTTTGTAATACTCTATTAAAATATATAATTTGCTATTTTTTTGCATTTTGAGATGCCCCCTCTGGTAACAAGACGGTAGAATGTTGTGTCTCTTACATATATTGTATAATATAGTATTACTCATCAAACGTCATAGTTTGAACAAAACGTCTACTGTAGTATTTGTATAATTTGCTTTAAAGTGCTAAAAATTGGCATTTTCCTATATAATCCTATAGTAAATGTACTTGAATTTTGAGACGGTCCCTCAAAAAAACCCGGACGGTAGATTTCCCCCATACTTTGCATGTAATCTGAAGTTAATGTAAGTTATATATGGTATAAAAATGAAGAGTTTCGCTATTGTAGTTTTCACACAATAAAACCATAGTCGCCCCCTTTAATTCAATCAAACATCATCAGTGATTCTTTGTTGAATTTTCTGAAACATTACAATGGTTGTTGTAAGTCTTTGTCGCCAAGGACGGTACCCATTTTGATGCCCATTATTTCATTTGTGTTCATTGAAATCCATCTGCTCATTTGTCTATAAAACAGACATTAGTTGTTGTTAATTACACATATTTCAGGGAATATTTCTTTGAGATTTTTAGTGAGTTTTACAGCAGCTTTCATGAAGCGTTTAATTTCGCTCTTGTTTACTGATTCTTTACCATTCATTTTTAATGCAGTGTCTCGAATAGCCCTTGTTTTCCAGCTTCTCACAATGAAACTATGTGAGGAAAATTGGTCAAATAAACTGTAATCAAATTCATTAAAGATTCAATCATGAGAGAACGTCAAGCTTAATGTCATATGATTTTTATATTGTACAGAGCTCAGGACATTATTTATTGAACAATCCTCGTAAGCAAAACAGAGATATTGTGGTGGTAGTGGTTGACGGATCAAAGTTACAGACAATTATTAATAAAACGGACAACAATAATCATTTTATCATTTGATAAAAGGCTATTAGCATTTATTCAACTGAAACATGATTTTAATGATTGTGAAGAAATAAACTATACTAACTACATAAACGACACAATGTGCAAATCAGCAGATGACCAGTTTTGATATAAATATATTAATTTAATCATACATTTTGTAAACTCAAAGATTGTGAGGTTTCATTACAAAATATTTTTACAAGTCAATTAGTTCCATTTTCAAATTATCTACAACACATTGCAAAACCTGCGATATTTTGATATAAAAATATTTTCTTTTATAGCAGCCTTAATGAACAAAGTTTTAATACTAAGACCGGTGAAATACTCGTATGACCTGAATGTTAAAACATTAACATTGCTAAATTTAAATATGTAACAAAAATTGAATTTAAATAAATAATTTTGAAGTAAAAGGTTCTGCATGAACTTTTCTAAAAAGCTGATCAGTGACATACCTTAATTACACATGATTTAGTAGTAAAACATTAAAGTGTATTGTACAAAACCTTAAAAGGTCTTAGTTGATCAAAATTGTATACGTGAAAAGGAAAAAAAAAACACTTACTGTTGCCTTCAACTCAACATTTAGAATATCAAAGACGTATTGTCAATAAACGATACCTATTTCTATTCAAATGTAGGCACGATATATCTCGGTGAGATTAAAATAAAATAAAAAATCGCGTATCAAAAGATTAAGGGGCAATACGAAAACCATCTATTCTTCTGTATTCAACAATCCAGAAGTGAAAAAAATAGATGGACTACATGATCAGAACGTACTGGTCCCTGCCGACAAATCAGGTAACAACTTACATTGTCTTCTTATATAAAATGTTTTTAGAAGAACTTAATTTTACAGGTGGTATTCCAACTTTTACATATTGTTCCCTTTCTAAGGAATGAAACATATGGAGATAACGAACAGTATTAAAGATCAAAAGTCCATAAAATAATACAAAACAGGAGCAGGAGGAATTTTTTTTCAAAATCATATCCGGACCTTTGTAAAGAACCAAGATGAAAGGGAACAGACATTGTGCATTTTATTGTTCCTGTCCCCTGGGGCCTGAGGAGTGAAGCTAATAGCAACAAACTCTTTGCAATATTAATTTTTTTCACTTCCGGACATACATCAGTCAGACTGTTGAAATAATTAATATATCATTCTAACAATTGAGGAAAAGAGTGTAGTAATCTTATTCCCTGATTTCACTAATCCTAGTATCGATGATCTTCAAATTGGAGCGGTGTCAAATTTTTCATTCTCAGTTGTTTTAATCAATGAATAGAAGAATTTCAAAAAATCTTTATTGCAAGCAAGTATACAAATAAGTTTAGCTCTCAAGGGCTATTTTACTAAAAAAAAAAAAAAGGAAAAGAAAGAGCATACAAAAGATACAGTGTAATTCTCGTATAGTTTTACAACTGCATATTAATTCAGAAAATAGAAATTGATAGGTTTAATAAGTATCAACTTTAAAAATAACAAGCAAAAAAAAAGAAATTTCCTAGGCCGAATCATAGCGTACAATGTTGCTGATAACAGTATTGAAATGTAAAAAAAGATAAAATCTCCAAAATATGTATAAAAAGTGTATTCCACAATAGAAAAATTGGTGGCAGGATATGAAATTTAAAAAAAGTTGCATAAAATGTTTACATGCTTGTCTTAAAAGCGATAAAAACACTAATTGTCTTCTAAAGAAACTTCTGCTTAATTTTTATTTATTTATTTTTTATTTGTTGTAATACCCGGTATTTTAAAACATTGATCTCTGAACTGATCAGCTTTATCCAATTCCTTCTGAAGATATCCTAAAAATGAATTTAAAAACTTTTTTCTTTTCTTTTAACAAATTATACTTCATGCATAGATCTTTCAATTTCCAGATAAAACAGTAAAATATTAAATGAATTGTCAACCGAATCATGTAGGTTATTAAAATATTCTAATTGTCAACCTGCGACAAAGATTATTCATTTGGACAGTCATGCACAGTCAATGTTCATAGTATGCACAAAGATCTTTTACAGACTAACATTACATGTATATGAGAAAACCGGAGAAAGTAGTCATAGGACCGTCGTTATAATAGCCAGACCCAGAGTAATATTTGATCCACACCCTGTCTCCCTTCTGGATAGATAACACAACCAGATTGGGACCCGCGTCGTAATAATCAGGACTGCTACTATAGCTATAAGCCATAGTTCTGACTTTTGTTGATCCATTCAAAACAATGTCTACATAAATTGTTTGACTATTATAGCTCTGAACATTCACGAAGAAGACGTATGTTCCTCCAACAGGAGCAGTAAATATTCCGGTACTTGGGTTGTATCCATTTCCTTCGTTGGTGATGACAGAAGGAAATACCAGTGTTCCACTGCTCCATGAAGAACTGGTGGAGGACACTGTGGCAGAAAAGACTACATTCTTTGACTTACCTACAAATACAATTGACCGAATTAAGGATTAATGTCTTAAATTGTTCAACTCAAGATGTAAGGTTTTCAAATTATTTGAATTTGTGTGTGTTCAATAAAAAATATTAATTTCTGGACTGGGAAGATCTTTGAAAAAAATTAAAAATTGGAAATTTACTTCTCCTTTCTTCAAAATAAACCTCTTGTTTTTCCTTTTTTAAAACAGAAATCTAGTCACCATCTATGTTTTAATGAACTTGAATTAAGATTGCAAATGTGATAAATAAGTATGCAACAGGTCACTCATATTCATCATTCATATGATGTAAAAATGATATTGTATAGTAGTTGAAATTTATCTTTGATTATAAGGTACTGATTATATAATTACATTTCTTTAAGAGGAATATTTGCATGTTTAACTT
>PRKT01002788.1:2295-12768 GCA_003671525.1 Saccostrea glomerata | reverse complement strand
CTAAAAGGTCAGGTGTCAACCTGCATGTATATCACTGGCGTATAAATATATACAAGAAAAAAAGATGTTTTAATTGTTTACTGAGTAATTTGATATGATATATATTTCTTTACAAACAAAATAAATCATGAATTATCTTCGGCTCGAGAGCAAGTCACTTGTGCAACGCTGTCCACTATGACCGAGGCCTCGCGAGTCCGAGAACACCACTTCCGTAACAGCCACGTGGAGAAATTGACATTACCACATGGATCTGCACGTACTCGATCATCTGATACAGACATCGCCCCTTAGTCATTACCATCCGACTTCTTAAGCAACTCAACTTCTTCTGTTATTGTAAAATCCATACAAATCGGTTCCCTGTCCATGCTGACCAGCCCCCTTTCAGCAACATTGCATTTAATATGGCGGCGGAGTGCCTATTTATGTTTGTGCTTCCGACAACGTAATTCTAGGTCACATATATAATTAGAGTCAACAAGATTACTTTGATCATCATTTAAAATTCTTTTGTTGTTTATTTTATAAATGTTGATATTTGACTACGGTAAATATAAATAGTCAATAAATTTGTTTCGTTTTTTGGGGGGACTATTTTTTTATAGTAAAATTTGACGTCATGAGGCCTTGTGCGTTTCAAATCTACTCAATTAGACGGTATTTTGATTTATTTTATGATGGTTATTTCTAGTAAAAATGGAAATGTAAGGAATCACTGTCTAGTTTTGAGGGTATGCAAGGGCATCAACAATAGTGGGAAACATGGGATAATTTGCATAACGGGCATAAAAAAAGTAATATGGAATTATCAATGTTTAATGGACGCAAAAGTTCCTATATTTTGCTGGTACCTGTAACCCACAGAGAACTAAAAATGTCATTTATTATCTAAAGATCCGCAAATTAATTGGGTTTTATTTTATTTACAAATTTGTCAAAAAATTAGCAGTATTTGATGTCAAACATATTATATTGGAGACTATTACACCGGGACGGAACAGGTTAATGATTAAGATTACAAACATCATTAACAGGCCCCACAGACTTAGAGCATGTTCAGAGCTTTGATGATTTAATTTGCCCATTCATATAAATAAGATACGAAACTATAAAAAATGAAAGTTTAAATTTTCCATTGATATAGTGTTTGGCACATTGAATATCTTTCTCCATTTTTTTAATAATAAGATTCCCAATGTATTTAGAATAGTTTATGTATAAGATATCCTTAACAACTAAGCCATGCAGGTATGAGTTTATTTTTTCCTTAATTCTTTTATCTGATATCAAATATATTTTCAATCAGAAATAGTAAGATGAAGTATACCAAACCACATCAACTTAGATTTAGTCACATAAAATTCTTAAAGAACAAATTATACCACTCTATAAATATCATGATAACAAATATGTACTTAAAAAAAACTTCTTCAATCATTACTCATTTTTCAGGCGGTGAAAGATTGTGGTATGAATTACACATAAGAAGTACACTTCTAACAAAGCCTCTCCAGTTTATTTATTTCAAAAACAAGTTTTCCAACTAAAACTTCCTGTCAGAATTTGTATTCATATTGTGTAAAGTATATCACAAGATCACTTCTATGTGTCGTAATAACTAGAATGTAGCTAAGTTAATATTTACTGTACTTTTATGAGACGTGAGAAATTTATTAAATTTGAGGTAAGGATCTAGATATTCTACGTCAGAATCAGAAAACTTTATTTTGAGTCGGATGAATCAACAGAAACATAAGCTCTGTAGAGCTTTTGACCGACATTAAACCGACATTGACGGACATTGACCGACCTACGTATTAGTGACCGTTCACAGTACTTAGCTCAGTCGGTAGAGCGCTGGTTCCGTGATCGGGAGGTCGTGAGTTCTTATCTCGGACGCGACAGACCTAGTCCTTAAAATAGGTCACAGCTGTTCCTTCGCCATGCGCTCGGCACTTTGAAGTGAAAGTTGCGGGTCCTTTGGACGAGACCTTAAAAACCGAGACTCCGTGACAGTGGCAGGCGCTGGCACGATAAAGATCCCTCACTGCTCAATGGCCCTGAGTGCCGAGTAAAGGTCAAAATTTGAAGCCCTTCACCGGCATACAGTGACATCTCCAGATGAGTGAAAAATTCTCGAGAGGGATGTTAAACAATACACAATCAATCAGTCGATCTACGAATTAGTGCATTTTCACAATCGCCTCTCATTAAATCGATATCAATTTTGGTCTGGAGCACGATCCGATCACATGTTCATTGATACACTCGGAAAGGGCGTCAGACTTATATTATGCTTGTAATAAGCAACAAACGAGGGTGTTAATGGTCGGTTATTTTTTTTTATTTTTACTTTCTTAAGGACAGAAGATACGTTCCTCAATATTATATATTTTTTCCAAGAAAAGTAACACAATTAGAAACTAGATTAAAAATCAGAATGTAATTACAATTTTGAACAACATAAATACGTAGACAATGTTTATAATTTTTCAAACATGCAACCAATACTTACCCAATTTTGCATAGACATAATGTAGTCAATGTTCTTTTAAATTGATCTTTTAAATAAATATCTTTTATATTGATAATATTAGGACGATTTATATGAAGGCCGATAAGGCCTGTCGGCGCACGGACATTATTCGGAATAATTTATGCATATAACTATTATATTTGCTTTTATTTCTTAGGTACTATGAAATACATTGAACTCAAATTTAAATCACTGAAATCAGAAATAAAATCTTAATATTATGTCAAAATTTCATTTAAATATCATAAGAAAAAATATCATTAGAAACAGACGATTGGTGTAATGATTTTCGCAGTATCGTTGAAATTGAGTATGATGAAAATGTCGTCGTCAAACGTGTAGTCGGCGCACGGAAATGATATAATTTGTGATGGATATGGTTAATATACATCAGAGACGAGAAAAAGAGTACAGAAGTGAAATTACACGCCAGATTTTAATAAAGAAGTTATTTTTAAATTAGACAATATTCAATGAGAGTTTTTATTCTATACCAAAAAATAGTTAATTACGGCATATAAGGAATAGAGTACTGTTTGATAAACGCAGACAATTAGGGACGATCTGGACGCGAAGGACGTCAAACATTCGCTGCTGCCTATAATGTTAGACAATCTTTCGACTAAATTTCGACTGAAAGGAGAAGGTACAGTTTCAATACAAATTAAGCCCTATATTTTTCTAAATTATGAAAGTGATATAAGAAATTAAAATTCATTCTTTCTGAATCATAGGAATTCTCGGCAGTAAGAATACACAAATGGTTTTTCTCATATGACCTTCTAAATGCTTATTGTGACGCATTAACTTGTGCATTTTCCCGTATTTTCTTTAAAAGTTGCAGAAGTCATCAATTTTCAGTAGAATTTTCTTTCAGAAAATATACTCTGCAACCGTCGCCCGGAAAGATTTTGAGATATGTGATTTTTCATAGCTGTTTGCACAATATATCCAAAAATTAAAGCGGGCGACGGTGGCAGACACTATTTACTAGGGGAAAATTAGCAGAAAAACGAGTCATTTTGAAGCATTTTTGCCTCTTACTCAAAAATATACCAAATTAATGACGTCATATTTGAGAAAAGGCACTTCATCATGCCATATTCTTTTATGATTTATCATATCCATCTACTCAACTATTGTTAAAGCCTATTTCATAACTTTTTAATAACAATAAATGTTTAGGGCACAATAAAGCTCAAACCGTACCGTCTTCTTTGAATCTGCCCTAAAAACAAAAAGAAGTAAAAAACAAACGGACAGTAGTGAATTTAAATATGTCCCTTAATCAAGAGTGGTTTATCATTTAAGTATTGAATATTAATACGCGCAAGTGAAGCAAACAGAGTGACCATGACGTTATAAGAGACTTAATTTATGCTTTCTTTCGTGCGCCGGTGAACACTTATATTCTTTCTTTATTTCTTCATAATTTTCTTGTAAGATGTGATATCATCCAGATACTTGAAGTGCATTATCATCAAATGTGACTTTTTGCTATGACAAGGAAAGCAATTTAATAAAGCAAAGAGAAACAAAACTGTTTTCCATGTCTACGAATTTTTGGGACAACCTTTGTATACAGAACAGGTATTTGAGAAATGTATCATCTAACCTTTAAATCTCTGAACATATGTCATCATTATTTTATTAGAATCATTTTTATTATAATTTAATAAACTATTTTCTTCTCCCTCAAAGCAGTTTTTTAATTTTATGGGGAGTAGAAATATGAACAAGACTTCTTAGGCTGCAGTTTGTCTCTGTGATAAATTTAACTTCCTGAAAAAGGAAAAGTTTTACCATTGCGGCCAGGTTAACGTCTCCGGTTCCCATAGGTTCATTAGCCTTTGCAGAGCTTCAGGAAATCGATCATGAAGTAATGGTTAAACTGCACAATTGTATTTCGGCGAATATATTCTGATTTGCTTTCTCATATACTCTTAAATACAGTATTTTCTATTAAATCTTGTAATCATAATTTGTGGGTTTGTTAAGACAGCAAACAATTTTTAAAATAAAAGTTAACACTAATAAATCGAAAAAGTCAAGAATAAGACTTTTGCTGTTATTGTGCATTCTAAAGACTTCAATGGGACTTATACTACAGGAAGCATTTCACCACGAAATCACCACGTGACGTCTATGATTAGAAAAAATGCCTTACTCGAAACGTGAAAAGTTCAACACTATTCCGGGGATAGTTAATTTCAATTTGAAATATAAAGAAATATTTCTTTACCATTAAAAGTGCTCCTAGACCCCTTAGGTCCTATCATAGAAATAATTATTCAACACTCTCAGACAAAACATTCCCAAAAATTTTACATTTATCGAAAAAAAAAAACATCAATTCCCGTAAACCTTACAATTCTAGCAGCACTTTCCAAAATCAATAGAATAAGAACTTGAGATAGAATCAAAAATTAAGTTTCAAAGTATGCCGCTTAGTGCAAGAAACACCACTGACTCTGAAATATTACATGCAACACTTAATGACTTCAAGACGCACTTATCAAAGCGACACCACTCTACTTCGGAAATTGATCCTATTATCAAGGAAACGGTCAACACAAGCCGATCAAAACTTCTCATTAAAAAGACTAAAGAACAGTCATTACGTAACTCTACAGTACTGGTTACTAAATTTAAGCCTTGCGTTAAAGGACTGAAAAAGCGAATTCTAAAATATTGGAACGCCATTCTTAGAAATCCAGAATGCAAAACTTTATTTAATTCTCAACCAATCATTGCTTACAGCAAACACAAAAATATAGGTGACGAGATAATCCAGTCTCACCTAAACCAAACACCATGATTTATGTCCGTGACCCCTGATGAAGCTTCTCAATAGCCGAAACACTCTACAACTATTTGCATAATTCAAATCAAATATTAATCTGCTCTATGCAAAAAATATTTCTACTTAAAGTGTGGTTTGGAGTGTCGGGTCCTAATAAATCTCTTACAAGTTTGGTTGATTGATGTCGCTAATTTTCACATTTTTTTACATGAATTCTCGTAACGATTCACTTTCACTCAGCTACTGCATGATCAACATTTATGACGTCACTGGTTTGGTATTTAACCCCTATGAGACCCCGAAACGACAAAATTCTGTTTATATTATGCACACAAGTAGACTACACTAAAATACATAGAAAAGTGCATCGGTTTTTGATTTCAATGAACAGTGTTGCCATGGTTACTAAAAATAGAATTTTCTGTGGAATTCCTTTTAAAACGCTGACAATTTTGGTCTGATTTCAATATGACTTGGCACACAAGTAGACTACACTAAGATACATAAAATAGTGCATTGGTTTTTGATTTCGATGAACAGTGTTACTAAAAATAGAAATGTCTATGAAATTCCTTTAAAATGCTACTCCTTCTACAGTTTTGTTCTGATGGCAATGGCTTCTTTTCTCATCGTTTCTTATAAGTACAAACCATAAGAGCTACAGTCTCGATAGCTGCAGAACTGTAGCTGTCTGCTTGAGAAAATTCGGACAGTTAAAAGCAGAGAGCTACAGATCCAAGCAAAGTAAAAACCTTCAATTTACTCCGACAATTTTTTGTTGCTACTTAAGTTATTTATTTCGTGTAGTTTAAGCTTTCTCTATTTTTTAGAATGGTACCTTATGATAATTCATATTTTTAACTCTTAGATTTGATACTTTGTTTACCTTTTAGCCGTCCGAAACAGCCCTGTATATGGTATTGTAATGTGGGTTTAACAGAGTTCCTTTTCGACGTCTGTAACCACAAACAGCCATTTGTTAGCGTTGAGAGGTACGGAAATGATCAGGAACTGAAGTTGAATGTATGATTAATTATTAAATACCATTTGAAATTATTTTCATAGCCGAGGAAAGTAAAAAATACCAGGAAAAGTGAGCTTAGTGAGCGACAAAAATCGTCGGCGTAAATCGAAGGTATTTACTATACTTGGATCTGTATATATCCATATTGATATATTACGAATATAACCTTGGTACCAGTTAGTAAATTTTATCTGAACTATCTTGATATTCTCGTGCTACTACTGAGACACAGAAGAAAATTTGACATGGTTTGTAAAATGCAAGAGTTGTCTTCCTTTGTTTTCCTTATTTATATAGAGTATGTCATTATGCGTCTGTTCTGTTGTTTTTACAGTGTGAAACCTAATATTATAACAATTGGCAATCCCCTCAGTTATCTTTTCTTTTTGAGGTCCTGGCAGGTTCAATTTATACAAAAATATGATTGAGCAATATATTTTTTATATACAAATAAATGTTAGACTACTTGTCATAAATCAATTATGTACAGAAAAAGCAAAGTGATTTGTTCATAAGCAATCGGCTCTTCTGTTTACTAGCTCTTCCAACACACCTCTTCTAGTTACTGGCTCTAACAGCTCAGCTCTTATGATTTCGTTTTTAACTGGGTCTTACAGCTCGGCTCTTATTGGCTCCCTCGGTAGCTTTCTTGGTAATAAATAATATCCAAAGCCAGGAAAAATTTATTCAGTCTTTAAAAGCTTTAAATATTTTTATTCTTTTTAAAAAATACTACCTACTTATCATCAATTGATGGCCACTTGTGTTCTCACTCCTGCTTCAACTTCGCAACTAATTTAAATCCACCGCTTCACCTGTATTTATTATCTCTCTGCCAAATGACGCCACCTATCTGAACATTACTATAAAACAAGACTTGTACCGGAATAACTTTTCCTGGAATGTCTCATTTTTTAAAGTAATAAACTTGTCATTAAAAGTAAAAGTATGATTAGAAATGAAGTTTTTATCTGACTTTCACTTTTTTTTAAACAAAGTAAGTCAATCTTGAAATTTATTCATGTTCACTTTGAGGTGAACTCTATTTTGGTTTTCGGACAGGAAATAGCCTTCAGGGGCGTAACAACAGGGTGGGGGCTTGGGGGGCCTGCCCCCCCCCCCACACTTTTTTTCCAACCTTACCTATGCTATAAAAAATGTAAATTGAAAGCCTGGTTGGCCCCACCACTTTTAGTGATGTACCGAAACTGTAGTATTAGAATTGGTATTGAGAGTAGTTGATACTGAGAAAAAGTTAACCTCATATACTGATACATACTGATGTAAGCAATTCAACTGCATCAACAATTTTGACCTTTTATTTGACCTTGACCTCTCTTTATTAAATTGTGTTTTTAAAAGTCAGTTTTAAAGAAACCATTTATAATATTTTTGCAACTTCAAATGCTGATACTTAGTGATGAGAGCTGTTCAACTGCATCTACAGTTTTTAGCTCACCTGAGCTGAAAGCTCAAGTGAGCTTTTCTGATCACCCGTTGTCCGTCGTCCGTCTGTCTGTCCGTCCGTCTGTAAACTTTTCACATTTTCAACTTCTTCTCAAGAACCACTGGACCAATTTTAACCAAACTTGGTACAAAGCATCCTTGGGTGAAGGGAAATTCAAACTATTAAAATCAAGGCCCAAGACCCCTTCCAAAGGGAGATAATCAAGAAAATACAAAAATAGGGTGGGGTCATTAAAAAATCTTCTGCTGAAAATAAATCATGACCCCTTGGGGTAAGGCTGGGCCACAATAGGGGATCCAAGTTTTACATACAAATATATAGGAAAAAACTTTAAAAATCTTCTTCTCAAGAAGCACTGGCACAGAAAAGTTGAAACTTATGTTGAAGCATCCTGGGGTAGTGTAGATTCTAAATTGATCAAATCATGACCCCCGGGGTAGGGCAGCGACACAATAGGGAATCCAAGTTTTACATAGAAATAGATAGGGAAAAAATTTTAAAATCTTCTTCTCAAGAAGCACTGAGCCAGAAAAGCTGAAACTTATGTGGAAGGATCTTGGGGTAGTGTAGATTATAAATTGGACAAATCATGACCTCTGGTGGTAGAGCTTTGTCACAGTTTGTATTACAAACTGATATCTGTTAAAGAACAGCATGGCCAAAGTTTCTCAGGTGAGCGATGTGGCCCATGGGCCTCTTGTTTGACCTTTGCATTTCCTTTTATCTTGACCTCACTTTAATGAAATTACTGTCAAACTTCATATGCTGATACATACTAATGTAAGCACTTCAACTGCATCATTATTCAAGATCATTTATATTCATACATTTATACAATTTTTCATGTTGCTTTACTTATATACCCTCGGTCGGGCATACATGTCCTCTGGACATATTTAAACTTACCTTTATATCTAACAGGTTTGTGGCAATCGGAAAGTAAATAAAGAAATGTGTTACAGTTTTGAGAGTATCAGATAACTTTCATCAATGTATCATGAAACATTTCCATGAATAATCTAAATTAAACCATACTACATGTACCAGGGGTTATCCATAAGTTCATGGACTGAGGCTATAAAGTTAGTACTATGTAGTCTGTGCTTTCAAAATTTATAAGGGACATAAAACAACAAAAAATAAAGAAATGTTGAAAAATTTAGCTTGATTCGTTCATTATTTGCTTAAACATGATAATGAAAACATTATATAATGACTTGGCGCTGTCGCCGTTTAGTTTCATGACGTCTGACAACGTCATTGTTTTTTCAATCTCCGCTTCTTCTAACTCACACATTTAACTTTACGAGATTCCCTGGCGTTGAGTAAGGACTTAAACCTGTCTTGTTTATATGACTTTACAATGTCAGGAACAGCGGCTTTTAATGCATATAATGTTGCAAATGGATTTATACATTGGGAGAGATACTCGCTTGATTGTGTCAGCATATTTTGCTTTTGGGAGTTTAATATTTACAACATATTATCAACCTCATTTTTGACGTGATTGATTTTTCAAACCTTGACTACAAATCGACTTTAACCTTACACCCTTTTTCTCTCTGAATTTTATTTGGCATTGAAAACAAGTACTCTGGATGCATTTAATTTTCTCCATAGCCAGATTAAACATTTCCTATGTCTATACCACTTTTTTCAGGGTCAAAACTTTATAGAATGTTGGAAAATGAAACTAGTCCCCCCCCCCCCTTTTGACGTCATTTTCAAGGACTTATTTGTTTGGACACTCCTTGTCAGATTCGCAATAAATTTTCATAGAACTTTCAGAATTTGGTGAAATTTTCATATTTTATGAAGCATTAGTGTTCCAACATATACCTGAATTAAGGGGACTTTCAGATGTAAAATATTCATATCAAAAGAGTTTTTCTCAGTTATACTTCGTTCGAAAAAACGTCCTTTTCGAGGTTGCGCCGCCTGGACGTACCATAGCATACAAAAATATTAAGAAACTAGATGAGATCTCGTTGCGAGCAACGAGTGGGTCTTCCGTCCAATTCTTGATGAGATGAGATAAGATTTTGATTGCGATTTTCATTCTAAAATAATGATTTACCACAATCTGTAAAAAGACATTGAACATTAAAGACTTTTAAAAATCGGCTTTTTGCCCCTAACGGCCACTAATTTTAGGAATCAGCCCTCTTTATTCATATCATCTTAAAGCTCTTACGATTTTGAAGATTTTTTGTTCAACAACTGTACAGAAATTATTTTTCGTTTTTAAGATATTAGCAAAAGAAATATTTAAGGGGCAACCCTTCAACACCCTAATGAGGACGCTAAGTAAAAATTAAAGGTTGCATATTGTTCAGAACATTATTTTGAACATCTTTTGTTCAATATTGCTTATCAAAATATTTCTCCATTTCAAAATATCATCAAAGCATCAAAGATTTAGCATTCTGGCCCCTTATGGCCCTTAATTATGTACCATACGACATAAAAATCATAATATTTAGATGTAGATGGTTGAGATGAACATCTTTGCTTCAGTAATGTATTACAAAATATTAACTGATAAAGAGTTATCGATGGAAGACTTTTGGCCCCTCTTGGCCCCTAATTTGAGTGCCCAGCCCCTTTTTCAGGATCTCATCTTAAAGCTCTTAAGATTT
>PRKT01002787.1:0-12777 GCA_003671525.1 Saccostrea glomerata | reverse complement strand
GCAGTCATATATATTAAAAAAAGAACCCTTGTCCCTTGTAGAACCCAGTAGGATTACACGTTACAGTACTACAAAATATGACGGGCATAAAGGATTCATTTTAAAACATAACGAAAATAATGGAGATATTCTCAAATTTTTATGTTTTAAATTTAAAGCTTATTACTTTTTCTGTAATAACTTTTACATTATCCCTTTCTTTAAGAGCTTCCCACGTGGGGATCCGGTTTAGAATACGTCCTCAGTACCCCCTTGCTTGTCGTAAAAGGCGACTAAACGGGGCGGTCCTTCGGATGAGACCGTAGAAACCGACGTCCCGTGTCACAGCAGGTGTGGCACGATAAAGATCCCTCCCTGCTCAAAGGCCGTAAGTGCCGAGCATAGGCCTAAGTTTGCAGCCCTTCGCCACGAATGATGACGTCTCCATATCAGTGAAATATTCTGGAGAGGGACGTTAAACAGTATACAATCAATCAATCAATCTTTAAGCGCTTCAATTTATCATAACGTCAAAAACACACTGTAAAGACGTCAAACTACCTATCAATTGCAAAATCGGTTATATATTTGACACAATATGTCAAAATGAAAAAAAAGTCAAATCCATCAGGACACCGCAAGCGGGAAGCCACAATTCTTTGCTAGTTGATATTAAATGTAAAGCAGATTTTTGTTCTTGGTGATTTATAAAAAAAATGTTGTGGATTTTTCAAACATTGCAAGATTTTCATTTTAGAGTTTTGCGAGTTAACCTGATGTTTAATATCCGAACAGAAAGGATTAACAATGATTCATCCACATTAACATTTAAATTTTAATATTTAAGAACGAAAGTAGACATTTGAGAAACCCCCATCTTTCTTCATACATAACATTGAACTAGTGAAAATTTTCATTGAAAGGCCTGATGGTCCCTCACGCTTGTTACAGGAAAGTCAAGTAAGGGTAACATATCTTTATATTTTAATAAATTTGATTTGGTAGAGAAAGAAATTTAAATCCCAACCCATCCACAAAATAGGATTTTAGAGTTTTAGCACTGTCTTGTTTTGTCATTTTTTCAGGGAAGTTGATTTTCTTTTAATTCCCCTTCCCCCCATTATAATGTTTTTTTTTTTTAAATTGAAAATTTTACGGTCATTTTCTGCAGGACTATCTAGCATATATCCCTAAAAATAAAGGACAAGAAATAATATGAGTGCCGACCATGGCATGATTTTTCATTACAGCTTTATGAATTTAGTTGATTCAATAACATAGATATATATGTAAGACTATGAATGTAAAGTTTGGAATTCAATATAGGCTCATCATTGAGTAAGAGTAGGAGGAAGTAATCGTTTTGTTTGCAGTTAACAAATTGAAATAATTTTTTGACGTTTGGCGATATGTAAACTCTGAATGCACTGCTTTTGCAATTACCACAAATAAGCATGGAATACATAAAAAAAGATACCATTGCCTAAGTAGCGGACTACTTCAGAATGTTCTCCATCAAGGTCACCACGCTTTATTTGTCGGAGTCCGTTATCTGACCAGTATATCTGTTTTCTTGTTTCGTCAAAAGTGATAGCAATTGGGCTTAAATGACCACAGTGTAATGCTGTATAGTCATATGTTGATAAATTGAATTTGTATATAGCATGTTCTTTGGGATCAGTAAAAAGAAGAAACTCGTCCTCCACAAATGCTGAAAATACATTTTAAAAAGTCATTGTTTTGTCATATATACAACACGTGTAATTTTATTGTTATTTTTTCTTTCGGAATAGAAGAGTGGATAGCTGTCTAAAATATATATGGTCGCTTATAACTAGTGAATAAAGTTTTTTTCCCTAAAAAAATGAGAGAAGGAAACATATAGTCAGAATTGATAAAAAATGAATATACATTAATTGTATTATAAAAAAAAATAAAGAAGATTATCTTTAAAGTTTTTACCATGTACTGTGGAGATGAATAACATGAAAAGAGAAGGTTGAAGAATATTTATTCCTGGATATGTCATTTCTGAAAAAAAATGTTAACAATTAATTCAATTTCGATATATAATTTAATGTTCATATGTTCGATGAAATTAAAATATAAAGAATGAAATGGCAGATTCTTATAGAATTCTGTATGAATATCCATTCAAGCTAAATACTTCTAAAGGACTTTAAAAGAAATGAACTATTTAAAAATGCTGGAATTCCTTGCCAATGAGAGGTAATATTTTATAGCAAATGACATATATACATTGCCATAAATCCAGACAAAGGAGGTTTGTTCTAATCATGACCCAAGGCGCTAGTGTGGAGACACTACAGTTTGGTTGATCAAAGTTTTGCTTACGTTAACCAGTTGTTAAATTTCCATTAGATAAATAGATAAAACAATATACCCCCTCTACTTCGGAGCGTAGGTAGGTTTCTTCTCTGGTTTCTGACTATATGAAGTATTAAGAGTATATTTGCTTATATATTTTATATATTTGGTTCAAGAGAATTAGAACAGGATATTATTCTTTCCTTATCACAATTGTACAAAAATAGAAAGGGTTAACATAGTTTGAAAGCAAGCAGGGACTATATTTTGGCGGAATGGTGGCGTGTGAAAATATCTTCTTTTCACCCTCTCAATTTATTTTAGAACAGTGAATTCATTTATAATTATTACACAATCAAAGACTTGAAGAAATTTATATATGTAAGTTGAAATAATGATAATGGACTAAACTTTCAAAATACATCAAATAAATATGATTTTTTCAAACAAACTAGAACTATGTTAGCTATTTAAAGCTTCCAATCGAAAACATGTTTGAACCAAAAAATCCATAACAATTATTTTTTTCTCTCTAAGTAAACTATCAAAGCTTTTTCTTTTTGCATCATTTTGTATCTATGTGACACTTCACGACGTGTGAAAATAAGAAAAAAAAATGAAATATAAGAAACATATAAACGTAACCAATGTATTCTAAAAAGTTAAGGAATGTAGAGAAAATTGGCCAATATCAATTTTAGTTTAATTATTTATGTCCGTTTGGTAAAATCGTCTAATAGGCCCTATACGGTAGTATTTTGTAGACATAAATAAATTGTATGTTAGCATATTGATGTTGCATTTGGCATGTATGGTGTTAGATAATTGTGTTTGCAAGCAAATCAAACACTTACAGGACACGTTAAGGGACATCCTTTCATCATGCTGACTTCATACAGGGTGATTAATTGTTTTATGATACCGACAATAATAGAAATAAATTTTGACACATATGTAACATTTTATTTCAACAGAATAATGAATATTCTAAAACAACAATTTTAGCAACCAAAAATATTATAAATTTGAATGTTCAAGTGAAAGGTAAAAAAACAAATCTCAATATCATTAAATGATTTACAAAGTCGAATAAAGAACATTAAATTATCGGAACGTTTATTGTTCTTTTCCTACGTAATAGTGAATGTGCACTTGCCAACATTTTTAAATAATTGACCAAGAGAGTTTTGGGAACAACACAGCGAGAAACACTGCGGACTATTACCGTTACTATACAATGTTACCATGTTAGCATCACAGATAACTTCCTTGTGCTGAGTGCTTCCCTTTCCAGTTCGTTTGATGTTTTTTTTTCAAAACTGCCTTGAACATTTCGTTTGATAGACAAAGATCTGATAGATAATGTTTTGGCAAAACAAACCTGATGCTGATCATGGAAAATCTACCATACAATTCACCATCTTTTCTTCTGAGTTCAACTTAAAAGTTGTTGAGAATTTCAGCAATTTTCCTTTTGTTTGTTTGTTTGTTTTTTTTTTTTTTTGTTTTTTTTTTGCAGTATGTTGTCCACTATCAGTCCCTTTTCAGTGTAGTATATAATGAACACTCGTCTCGCTGAATTTATACATTGTTTTGTGTTGGAACTTTCTCGGCTTCCCAAGATTGCTTGTAGTTTTCTACTTGTTAGTGTTGCAAACCTCGATTCTCCAGCCGTTGTTGTAAAAAGACGATAAATAACACATAAAAAATTATAGCGCGTACACAATTTTATAGTCTATATGCTGTTTTTCACGAATTACTTAAATACAGTTATAGTTATTATCTAAAAACGGCACAGTTAACGTGAAGACAAAACGGAGCGGTAAATATGTCTTGTCATTTTTATTTTAAGCACAGGTCAAGTTCAGCAGTCATTAATACTAATGACCTGTCAATACCCCATACTTCTGCAATAATCAAGTAAATAATGGTTCTGTGACACAAATACAGGTCATAAGCTAATTATAATGTTTTCTCATCAGCTTACTGGTGGTAAATTAAGCGTGATTATTGGACGACCAAAGATCACATGAGAGTATGAAAAGTGTAGAGACCTACACGTTTCTTTACATTCAAATACAAACTGTACGCTGCATTCCTGCATTGTTGTTGAACTATTTGGTAATAACTTTAAAACTATCGCGATATTTTACAGATAGCGTATATAATTGAAGAAGATAGCAAGTTTCTTGTTCCTTAGTGCCAAGACTATTTTTAAAGACATGAAGCATGGATAAGAAGTAAACATGTCCTCTTGACAGTTCAAACCTGCAAAGAGTCCTATGTCTAGCTCAGCCAGACAGAAATGTCTTCATTCCGGTTCAGTTTTAAAAAAAAAGGTTTACGAAATGGTGACTTTAAATGAGGTTCTTGAAATCCCTGTAAAATCAAGTTTTCTGTCAGTAGCCCTGCCACAGTTTTAAGAATAGAACCAATCTAATTCAAATTTTGATCTTTGAACCACTCTGTGTAGCGATTAAACTGAAGGGATTCAAAGATCTCGTTTTAATTAGATTGAAAATTGAACGTACTCGGGAATATTTATAGTATCGAATAAGTTTCCCAGCTATTTCGAAGATTTTAAAAGGTTTAAATTAAAACATAAAGTATGTATTGCATTGCGTGATCGGTTTTTAGTTGTAATTTCTAAGCTATATGTTTGAGTACGGCCATTTTATAAAGAAGGTCTTCTCTGAGGTATATAACATATTTATATGATACCAAATGACACCGTAAATCACGTGACCGTCATTTATATTTTTTGATGTGATTTACATAAATGACCTCGGTGCAACTCGTTAAAAGAATTTTTATTCTTTATTTTAAACATTTTGATACAAAAATCAATTCACGATTTTCGTGTGCACCCGAAATGTGCATTGGGGAGAGTTATAGTATTTTATGGGTTCAAGTGTTCAACTTACCGAAACATTTGAGGATGTTTCCAGTATTTCAATATCGTACATGCAATCTGTATTAAAACAAAATTAACACTTATTTTCCCAAGCAAAATTCAGTTAGAGAACGAGTTCTGCTTACAGATTTGCACAAAAATACCAATAAATCCTTGTAAATCACCCGCGCCAGGATCGTACATACACATGTTTTAAATGCTATCTCTCGGGTAAAAGAAAAGAACAAAAATTTTCATAGTCAGTTTGAGCACACAGAAATAGCAATAATTCCTCATAAATCACATGCGCCAGGATCTTATTGACACATGTTTTAAAATCATTCTTTATCCAGGAGTAAAAGAAAAACCGAAGCTTTCGTAGGCAGTTTAAGCACGGAAAACAGTTATCAAGGGTAAATAAGTATTTTAAATTATTCAAACAGAAAAGATGAAGAATGTTATTTAAAAAAAAATAAAATCTAGTTAAAAAATTCTCACGTGTGAATTTTGATAAAGATTTCTTATACTTTTACATGCACTCAGAAATAAGGCGTCAATTGTTTTTGACACTTTCCAAGTCTAGCTGTTTGCTGTGACTTGATATATTAGATCTAAGCTAAGTAAAAACAAGATAAAGAAACTGCAATGCGGAAAAATGTACAGAGAAACCTTTAATACATGTATTTGACTATAGTATGGATTTAACTACTGAAAGTAACCCAATGCTAATATGTCTCTCAACTGCATGGCTAACAGATGGACACGACAAGGCTACTTTAATTACGTGGGCATAAGAATAAACTAAAATTTTCTGCGATATTTTGTCATCGAGTTAAATATCCGCCATACGTGTTTATTGAAAGTTTAATGGAGTGAGGATACAGTGTATGAAAGCTATGAAAGATGTATAAAGACGGCATGAAAACAAAAAAATGTAATGGGTAGCGTAATCAAAAAGAAAGTTTAAAACAAAAACCGTAAATACCACGTGGCCCATGATGTTTTGAATGAAAGTTTTATTCCCAAGCATGCAGATTTATTTTTGAATAATTTTATCTCTAAATGAAGACTAATGATTGTTTACTAATATAAGATGACCTTCCGTCGTTTTTTTTTGTAACAGCTAAAAAAGAACAACAATTATATGTTTGCATTGTAGATTATACTTGCAAAGAGAGCTATGATTCTGAAGCATTACCTTTGCTTATTAAACTCACTATTATTTTTTAAAAATCCAACAACAAACCTATTGCTATCCTTGGAGTACACCCTCTTTATGTGCCATCCGATTGCCGAACGTTGCGCAGTATGTGTATTTACTCATATACCGATTAGGACTAAAACAAACAGGATTACCTAATATTAAGATTTGTTTGAAACATTATCTATTAAAAAAACCTACACATATCAATGTATTGAGAGAGAGAGAGAGAGAGGAGGAGACCACGATGTAGGACCCTCCCTGTGCAATGGCCCTTAGTGCCAAACTCGAGAAAAGGTTTTGGTGACTTTTCTATACATGTTTGAGTGAAATACACGTCAAAGAAACTTAAATCATTATATCATAAGGTTGTTGTTTTGGGGAATTTTGTGATTCTCTTTATTCTTTAATGATTTTATGTTTATCCATATCTTACTCTTTGCATTTATTGTTCAAAAGTTTCTCCAAGTAGATAAACATGGATGTGGATTGATTGTTTGATTGTATGCTGTTTAACGTCCCATTCGAAAAGTTTTCACTCATATAGAGACTTCATCATATAGGGTGAATTCACCATGCATCGGACGCCATTGTAATTCAACAAGTTCTAGAGATGTCGATCCCGACGGAACATTATCAAAATGGAACTTAACATTAAGTCTGTGAATAAAATATAAATTTGGCACACCTATATTTGCTTGTAATTGAGAAAATATTATTAAAAACCTACTTTTAAAAAATGACTCGGAATTCACCATGGATCGGACATCATTTACCATGCATCGTACAAATCTTATTTGAACCAGAAAAATGTCGTACCTTGATCACAGTGCTTTATAATTATTGATATGAATATGCTTGTATTTTTTATTTAAAAATTAAACTTCACTTACATTTAATTGACGATATCATTGTTCAAATAAGGAAAACTGCAATATGCCTTACTTTGCCTTAGAAAGGCTTTAAAATGCTTGTAATGCGGTAATTCGCGCTATTTCCTCACAAGTTAAAATACTCTGGTTTGTAGAAATGAATTAAATCGAATTCTAGACGTTATATATCACTAATGTGTATTTTAACTGAAAATTTAGAGTTTTTATTATCTATTTCCGCAAAAAACGGCTGTCAGTTGGGTTCTGTATGAAAATGGTGGTCATTACCTATGCATCGGAAAGTGTCCGATGCATAGTTAATTTGTGTCCGATGTACGGTGAAATGAGAATACTAGTAAAAACTAGCTCTAATTAGAATTAAACAAACATTAAAATGAAATTTCTTTATATTTTATGCAAAATTACCAATAATTGACAAAATTCGCCAAAGTCCGACTCGTTCCGTCGAAGTCGAATTTAAAGAACGATAACTCTAAAAATTGCAAAATCATAAATTTCTGGTTACCCCCCTTTGATGATGTAAAATATGACGTAACTTCAAGGCCATTCTCGGGGTATTTTAATCACAGCATGATAATAACAATCGGCATTATCAAAAAATTTAAATCTTCGACTTCAAGACAGAAACAAATAAATAAATGGAACTCATAAGTTGAAAGAGAGTTTATTGCCTAAAGTTGTCCGAAGCAAGGTATGTGTCCGATGAATGGTTAACTCACCCTATCGATAAAGGGTTTCAAATTATGACCCTTATTCGACACTCAGGGCTATTGAGCAGTGGAGATTTTTTTTCACATGCTAACGCCTGCCGTGACACAAACCTCGGTTTTTAAAGTCTCATCCAAAGGACACCAAATTTCCCTTCAAGTGACGAGTGCATTCAAACTCAACACATCCCATTCACGGAGCGGGCGCCCTAGCTACCACCTGAGCTACCGTGAACCTTGAAGATATGAATAAGCCTTAAGCATAAGCGTCGGAAGCAAACTGAAAGGGGGTACTTATTGAAAATGGGCTTGGGGCTTAACCTACAAAAAGCCCTATTTCCAATTGTCTATTTTATGCCTATCCTTGCATAAAGAGTGTGTGTGTGGGGGGGGGGGGGGTTTAGGGTACCCATTCCTTTTCCACAGATCAGAAGACTACCGTATACATGCAAGAGAATTGTTCCCCCCGTTTTATTTACACCCCCTTTGCCCATCCCCCATTTGGCGAATTTAAAACCGGGCGAATTGAAAGAATACTATAGATCACTTAATTTTCGCAACAACTTATTTTCGCGAGATAGTCGTTGACTCTTTATTAGCGAGAGAAAATTTTCACGAATTGTGTGGTCATTGCTCTATATAATCTTATGGAATTCTATTTTTCGCGAGCATACCTTCTCGCGTAATTACGCGAAAATAAAGTTCTCGCGAATAAAAAGTGATTTACAGTATTTGTAATTAAAAAAAAATTTGATTGGGCGATTTAAAAAAGAGGCAAAATTGTCTACAAGTGTGATAAAAAATCCTGTATACAGTATGTTACATTTATGTTCAAATATAGGGTAAGTTAATATTTTATTAAAGTGTCATACATGTGCATATTCTTCTTAACTCTAAAATATACAGTAGGAACATATATACATTACACCCGGCCCACTGGACCTATACCTCTTTTTGATAAACCTTATAAGGAACAAATTTATAACTATAAATTTGTTCCTATCCATGTACAAATCTATACGAACAAGCTAATTCAGAGAATTTGTGTCCCCTGCTTAGGGAAAAAGTAAACCATGCGCAGTTCGGGGAGGGGGGTTGTCGGATCCCCCTGACTTAAGTTGAAAAATCATTAAATGTATACATGTACACATACTGAAGCAAATAAAATATGCCAATATGAATATAAACATTTGATTGCTTATTCTTTATTATGAGTATAGAAGATTCTTTTTTTATATGGAATATTTATCACTCTGTGATTATGACCGGTCACGGTAGCCTAGTGGTAGAGCGTTCAATTCGTGGTCGGGAGGCCCGGGTTCGATTCTCGTTCACGGTGCCGCGTCATACCTAAGACGTAAACAAAGGTAGTGACTGTTCCTTCGCCAAGCGCTCGGCACGAGAAGTGAAAGTCACGGGTCTTTCGGATATGACCTTAAAAACGTAGGTCCCGTGTCACGGTAGGCGTTGGCACGATAAAGAACCGTTACTGCTCAATGGCCCTGAGTGCCGAGTGTAGGTCTAAATTTGAAGCCCTTCACCGGCATCGGTGACGTCTCCATATAAGTGAAAAATTCTCAAGAGGGACGTTAAACAATATACAATCAATACAATCTGTGAATATGATTTTATGAGTTTGTAGAAGCCACACCTTATACATTTTTCATTTCACATGCTGAATACTATCATTTAGTTAAAAAAAAAAATTCAGAAAAAAAAGAAAATACGTCGTCTCGGACTCGAACCCGGATCTCCCGCACAAGAAGCGAGAGACATACCACTACGCCACGAAGCCTCTCTGTTCCAACCTGTTTATTTAAACTACTAGTATAGATAAGATAGATAAGATAAGATAATTTTATTTCCAATTTTGGGCCCAGAAGGCATAAAGGTTTCTTACAATGACAAGATAGAAAGTTCTAAAAGAAAGGTTATAGTAAACATATATATACAAAGATGAAGTCACATACATGTATATATTTTCAAAATTTAACACAATGCATTGTGTCTAATTTAACCTTTATTAAACAGTTCTAATAGATGTAATAAGAATATAGAGTCCGCCGAGAACCTGTTTTATACGTAATAACTCTCCTCATGTCCCTGTGCTAAAAATAGCGACATGTTATACAATAAATACTTCTAAAACAAACGGGGCGGGACACTTTGAGAGGGGTGAGAGAGGTCTTAGGGACTTTTGGTATAAAATTCAATAAATTATTGCAAAAGCTCAAAATTTCTTGAAATATCGCCCGGAAAAGAAAGGGTTACACAGAGACAAAATGTATATATTTACGACCTTGAACTTTGACCTTTTGACCTCAAAATCAATAGGGTCTTCCTTAGGCCATAGGAAGTTTTTATGTAAAATTTCATGGCAAAAGCTCAAAGGGTTCTCGAGATATCGTGTGGAAACGAAAGTGTTATAACAGACAGAATTTGCGAATTTATGACCTTGAAATTTGACCCTTTGACCTCAAAATCAATAGGGGTCTTCTTTAGTTCATAGGGAGTTGCTATGCAAAATTTCATTGCGAAAGCTCAAAGGGTTCTTGAGATATCGTGTGGAAACGAAAGCGTTACAGACAGACAGAAAGACGGACGGACGGACAAACCCAAATTAATATCCCCCACTTTTCAAGCGGGGGACAAAAAAGTCGCCAGTTGACCTTCTGGTGGCTGCCAGATCTATTTATCTGGAGGCCGCCAAAAAACTTGTAAAGTGGCGATCATGTTGTGTTTTCTTGCGGCCGCCAGAAAATTATTTGGCTGCCACTAGATATGTTTCTGGCGGTCGCCAGTTACTTATGCGTTGGTCACCAGAAATTTCCATGTATTTTCTACCTGGCACCTACCGGCTTCCGTAGATGTCCATCCGAATTATAGGATGAATATGTATAGGAGACGAAATATATATATAGGAGGCAAAATAATGACAAAATGGACGAAAACATATGATTATAAAAGGGATAAAGCCAGAAAAAAGTTACAATGTTGAAAAAAATCGAGAATTTTGAAGATGATTCGACTTGAATTATACCATAAAAAACAAAGGAAACTAGTTTCAGGTTTATATAAAACTTTTTCCAATGTGCCTTTTGATAAAGTGCGATTTTTAGAAGCACTGGAATTTGCTTTCAACTACTGATGCAGGGAATATATTGTGAATCACAAATCTGAAAGTTTAAAAAGTATGTTCAGAACCCCTTAGAATTCATGGCGATTGAGACGGTAGTCAGCTTAAGTGGAACTTAGTTATTGGAGTGTGCATACTAAATATGAATTCTCTTATATGGCTCAAACGTTATGGCAAAAAGTCGAAAAACTATTTTAAACCATAAAAGTCACAACCAAGATCAAAAGGTCCTTGACCATAGTGTTACTTGAAAGAACTTAGTCAGTGGAGAATGCATACTATATATGATATCTCTATCTCTCACAGGTTAAAAGTTATGGAAGTGTTTTATGAAGGAAAAGTAACTCTGGCATACTTAATTGAAGTGTAAACGCGATGTTCAGTTTCCCCTAATTTTATTCATGAGCTGTATTTTTATTTTTCATCAACTGATAGAAAATTCCAAATACACAATGAACACCTGGTGATGAAAAAAAGTATGTTGAGAAAGTATAAAAGTCTGAATCTAAAGTGACCCCCATCCCCCGTCCGGGGCGTATTTTGACTCCAGAGCAGAGGAATCCCGGGGGAAGATTTTCACTCTAAAGTCACACTTTCCTGTTAGAAGAGCTACTTCTCCCCCTTAGCAGGACTCTCCCTTTGCATAGACTTGCTGTTATTAGTACTAGTTACTAGTACTGATGATAACCGATTTAGTATCCAGTCATTGCAATTGACAATAACCGATTTAGTAACCAATCATTGACATTGTTCCCACTTTCATTGAGAATATTTATTTGGGTCTGACTGCCATAGCTGTCGGTCCGTCCGTCCGACTATTTGCTTTATTATATCAAGTAATCATCTATAAATGATAATCTTATCAATAAAATCTTAAAGTCTCCAAGTCTCTCCCATTACCACTGAACACTTATGAAGACAAATAATAGACAATTACAGTACATTGACATTACCTCTACAGACACAGACAACTGTTTCCAAACTTTCTAATTGTACGAAATTATTCTAGTATAAATAAATGATTATTAGTACAATTATGTCATTATAAAAAAATTCCAAGGTAAAAGAAATATATATGAGAAAGAGTAAAAACAACGTATGCATTTAAAAACTTTCCAGACCTTCGAATCAATAACACCCCAAAAACATAAACTTTCCTAACAAAAAAATATATTTCAGCGATCTACAAGGCTAAAAATGAATTTCAGAAGTTTACATGTAACATACGATTTACATATTTTAGGATTATGGTCAGATAAATGACTTCTAAACTTTAACCCATCTACAACAAATGTAGTTTTCTTTAAAACGATCTATTTTATGCTTGAGTTATTCTCTAAAGGATGGAATGCGTTTCAGTCTATCAACACTTAGGCTTATTATTGTCACAGAATCTTAGTTGGTCTGAATACGAGTAAATTGACACTATTGTAATCAATGCTCATTAAAATGGGCTTTTGAAAAAGTTTAAGTTTAAATTGAGAACAATAACCTTTCAAATTTGTGCACTACATTTATTAAACAAATGCTTGAATACTCTTCTATGGTATGCATGGGGTGGTTGCTGTAAACATGATTATGCCAAGTACAAGTACAGCTAGAATTGTCACAGGACTTCCTATTTTTGCATCTACCGAAAC
>PRKT01002786.1:0-12792 GCA_003671525.1 Saccostrea glomerata | reverse complement strand
TGCCATTAATTTTCACTATTTCATAATTATCTCCCCTTGGAAGAGGGCTTGGCCCTTCATTTGAACAAACTTAAATCCCCTTGACCTAAGGATACTTTGTGGCAAGTTTTATTGAAATAATCCAAGTGGTTCTTGAGAAGAAGATGAAAATGTGAAAAGTTTACAATGACAACATCAACAAAAGACAATGGACAAATTTTGATTAGAAAAGCTCACTTGAGCTTTCTGCTTAAAGAAGGTCACCATGACCTACTTTTGGGGTCAACATTCTCCAAAGTTTTATGGATTCTTAACCAAATTGGGACCAGAGATTTTAATAGAGTGGCTTTCATTTAAGGCTGGCTGATAATAATTTGACATTTTACTGTCACATATAAACTTCAAAACCTAGGAGGGCTGTGAGAGGTAAACCAGAAGTCTCTGACAAGACTGTAGCTCTACTGGTCTGTACATATAACATTAAAGTAGCACTTGAATTTGAAACTTTGCAACAGACAGCAATAAATAAAGGAATTTCACGGAAATTTATATTTTTAGTAACCATGGCAAAACCGTTCATTGAAATCAAAAACTGATGCGTTGAATTATGTACTTTAGTGCAGTCTACTTGTGTGTCAATTTATATTGAAATCAGACCAAAATTGTAGGAGGAGTAGCATTTGGAAAAATTGTTTATAGATAGATGGACAGCTAGACAGACTGACGAATAACAGACACATTAGTATCGCATAAGCTCTTCTGGTCTCTGACCAGTAAAGCTAAAAATGGACTAGTTGAAAACCTTAGCCTTGAAAGCATTTGCCTATCAGTCTAACATTTATGGGTTCTTGCCCCGTTTGAGAGGATTTAAAAAAAAAATAAATTCTTTAATTTTTCTTTTTCAATGTTTTAGCTAAGTTAAGAAATGTGTAAACTCTTCCTTTAAGCTTGGGTTAATAGTGGCTCATAGGCCCTTCATGATGGTTTAATGATTGTCTTTAAGTCACTATTAAGCCCCTTTAAGCTACCTTTCAGTTTATGAAAAAAAATCACCATAACTAGAAATATGCCCCCTCCCCCCAAGGGTATATTAGTAATGGAACATGAAAATTTGTATTAGTGTATGAAATTTGAACAGAATATCTTGAATAGTGATGCAGTTGAATTGCTTACATCAGTATGTATCAGCATATGAAGTTCGACACTAATTTCTTTAAAGTGAGGTCAAAGGAAATGCCAAAGTAAAAAATGTTAATGCAGTTGAAAAGCTCTCATCACTATGTATCAGCATATGAAGATGAAAAAATATTATGAATAGTTTATATAACACAGACTAAAACACATGATAAAAGTGATTCAAGGTTGAAATAAGGTCATGGTCAAAAGAGTTGATGCAGTTGAATTGCTTACATCAATATGTATTAGCACATAAAGTTTGACACTGATTTAGTAAAAGTGGGGTCAAGGTCATAGGAAAGCTCAAGGTGAAAAATGTTGATGCAGTTGAATATCTCTCATCAATTTTGTATCAACATATGAAGTTTGATAAAAAAATATCTTGAATGATTTCTTTAAAACTGACTAAAACACAATTTGATAAAATTGAGGTCAAGATCAAACGAAAGGTCAAGGTAAAAAATGTTGGTGCACTTGAATTGCCTACATCAGTAAGTATCAGCTAATGAAGTTTGACACTGATTTAGGAAAAGTTAGGTCAAGGTCAAAGGAAAGGTCATGGTAAAAAAATGTTGATGCAGTTGCCTAGCTCTCATCAGTATGTATCAACAAGTTTGATAACACCATCTTGAAAGGTATGTTAAAAACTTAGCAAAACACTGATTTAAGGAAAGTGAGGTCAAGGTCAAAAAATGTTGATGCAGTTGCATAGCTCTCATCAGTTTATATCAACATGTGAAGTTTGATAACACCATCTTGAAGGGTGTGTTAAAAACTGGGAAAACACTTACATGTACCAGGTATTTTTTACATGCTGCTAATTTTTACTAATTTTTACGAGTTTTATAAATCCTTCATGTAATGCAGCATTGACATGATGTTAAGATATATTTTCATCATCCCATAAAAAATGGACATAACATAAAGATATGTTCACATCACGTAATGATAAATTGACGTAATAAATGCATAGTTGTATGCTATAAGGCAGTGATGGCGTTCCATACCTACCTGTACATCTATACACATTGCACTTGTTAATTAAATTATTAATTAAGAGAGAAAAAAATCAATTCAAAACCAAAACTGGTATACTTTCAAATTTAGGAAAACTTAAACTGAAAAGGCTTTCTTAAAAAAAAAAAATGCACACCTTATTCAGGTCAGTATTGAATAATAAAACCTTCAATGCTTTTTTAACTTCTAAATTTAGTCAACAATTGAACATATATTCATTTTTTGTCGTTGCAAGTTAAAGCCTTTTTTCAAATCAAAGAATACTCAATACACAAATACTTATATATATATAATAATTATATATATAATTTAATCATGGTAAAATCTCGTGAATGTCGTTACGCGTTATGACCAGATATTTTACTTTCCAAATCTGGTCATGACCAGATTTTTACATGTTGGAGGTTGGCAAGTATGGGTTGGTTTATGATCTTTCGTATGTATGAGCATGTGTAAAATAATTAGGAGACATTAAACAATTAAATGCTTGTTAAATGTAAGTTTACTTTATCTTGTATTTATCGGCCTCTTGTTTAAATGATTGAGAGTTGACAGTATGCTAAAACAATATCACATGCTTTGTTGAAATAAAATCATTTCATCAAAGAATGTGGCGACGTATTATTTCAAAATCTCCGTATGCTAAAGAGAAAAATATAAAATAAACTCTGTTAATACTTTTACGCAGCATTATCTTGTGTTTTGTTGAAATAAACAATTTTCTCCAGATTGCTGCGATATGGAAATTCAGGATTGTTTTCCCTAATTTTTTGACACTAAATCTTCGCGCCGATTTTCATAACAAATTACCGAGATTTTCAAACTTCAGAACATCGCTTGGTAAGATTTTCTGTTGCGTATAATACATCTGAACTGTGTTTTTTTCTTCAGTTTCAGGCTCAAAAAAGGGGGTGCGTATTAAACTCGGCCAAATACAGTAAATACCCAGGAGCAGAGAAGATTTTCAAAGAAATAATGCATTTTCAATATATAATCTATATTGCCCTGCCCTAGCACCTATAACCCCTGATCCTGGGTCCATGCAATTCACAATTTTGGAAAAGGAAGTCTTACTTAACATAACTATGTACTTGGTTAGTTTAATTGATGCCAAGGAGCAGAAAAGAAGATTTTCAAAGAAATAAGGCTTTTCACTATATATTCTATATCTAGCCCTACCCTAGCACCAGAACCCCTGACCCTGGGCCCTGAATTTCATAATGTTGGTAGAGGAATCAATGCTGACTCAATGCTGATTACAATCAAGCAAATAGTTTGACTGCTCCATGTCAGGAGTAAAGAAGAAGCTATTTTCAGACAAGGATTTTCATATAATTCTGCTTTGACCTTGACCTTTGACCTAGAAACATGGTTCAAGGTCACTGCACACCCTTTACCCAAAGGCACTCTGTGGTAGAAGTACGAGCCAGATTGGGCCAAGAAAAGAGAAGATATGCTGCGGACAACATATCTCGGACGGACAAAAGGGCGGAAGGACGGTCGGACAGACTGATCACTATAGGGCGCCTGCCAAGCGGGGCCCTAATTATTTACCATCTCTCTGCTGGGGCCGACTTGGCACGGGATGGTCTTGCATACTGGCGCTGTCGTCCAAGCTCTATGAATTTTTTGTATTGATTATATTCCTCAGGTGTATGGTACCCTAAAGCAAAAGATATTTCAGTATTACTCCTAAACATCACTTAATATGCATGTGGTTGGTGTTAGGGCTGTGTCAATATATCGATATTCAAGAACCATATCGTATCAAAAAATAACTTCCAATATGTATCGAACATGCACTTTTTCTTCTAATTCTGTTAATAAGGTGGGAATTTCAATCACCAAAGATTATATTTCACTTCCTTGTATCTAAACAGCACAGAAAACTTAAGATTTCTTTAAATTTTACGGATTTATTTCATTTTCATTCAAAAGACAAAAGAAACCGATGCGTTTTTTTTTATAAAAATGACGTGGTTGATGTGATTGCCGACCGGACACCTACAGTTATCGGACGGTGACTGAGGCTATTTGGCGAATCGGTGGGGGCTATCATAAGAAAATTAGTTGTACTTAAAAATCAGTGATATCTCCACCGATGTCCCACATTGCTCTTCATTTGCAACCCATCATTTACACATCTCTTAAGGATTGGTAGATGTATGGTCGAGTATCGTCAAGTGTCCATTGAATCTGAGGTCCTCGGGGGGTTGAGTGGTGGCCCATAGTAAAGCCACATACAAACAATGTTCGACAATGTATGAGTGATGTAATATTCATTGTCCGATTACCCTGGAACATCGTTTTATAATAAGCAATGCTTTTCTGGGTCTTTGTAAGTCCGGCCGGCAACCATGCCATTTAAAAAAAAACACAATAAAACAGAAGTCTCTGTCGAGCCTGTAGCTCTACTGGTTTGTACTTATAATAAAGAAAGAGAAAAGTAGCAGTTGGGACCTAAAAGTTTATAAAAGCAATAAATAGAATAATGATCCTTGATTAAGTCTCTTTTTGAGGCAAGATTGCAATAAGACTACAACTGTAGGAGTAGCTTTTAAGAAAATTTGACATAATTTTCAATTTAAATTACTTTGGCAACATAAATCACCATAATCAACAAGCCCTATTCTGGACAATGGCCTATCATACCCCTCCCGGTGAATTTTTCTGCCTGGGGAGGACTGCACACTTTCAGAGGTATCAGAACTTTCTCCCTTTTCTTCCTTCTTCTCTTCAGGTGGTGATCTGGATCGTGATCTTGGTCTTATTTCAGACTTTGGCTGCAAGGAGGGCTTGAGTGAAGGTTCTGATGTTGTTGGGTATTTTGACACTGGTGTTTCCTTTGTAGACCTGCCTGTTGCTTTTCCTGATTGGCTGGACTTGACAGGACCCCGTCTATTACTGTTTGTAGGGGATTTCATTCTTAGACTTTTGGATGATGCAGACTTTTTAGTAGTTTGTTCTTCCTCATCACTAAATAGGCTTTCTTCAAATGTTTTGGTCCTGATATTGTATGAAAAAAATTAATAGCATGACATTCCAGGAAATCTGTACATGTATTACTATGATTGTGTAGTATTCTACTGAGAATGACATAAAGTTATAAATGTAAGTGAAACTAGATATCAGTGAGATGGTGGCCATTTCAAAGGGCCTCACTTTAAGCAATAAACATGAAAATGTAAGGTAGCTGAAAAGGGATTATTTTGAAGTTGTTTGAGTCTGAAGGGGACAAAAAGTAACTTTTCTCTGAAAAAATAATAAAATTTAATAAAAACTTTAACAATTGTATTTTTTATGAAAATTGTTGAATATCATCTATCAAAGTTTGAGGCTGACTGGACTTAAGGTAAAGAAATTATGCCCCGAACACAGATTTTAAACAGATAGGCTATTTTGACCTTGACAATTATCTAGAAACTTTGTTCAAAGTTACTGCACATCCATTGACCAGTGGCACTCTGTGAGTGAAGTATGAGCCACATTGGACCAAGGAGAGAGAAGATATGCTCCAGACAAGAATTTTTTCATATAATTTTGCTATGACCTTAACCTTTGACCTAGAAACATGGTTCAAGGCCACTGCACACCCTTTACCCAAAGGTACTCTGTGAGTGAAGTATTAGCCGGACTGGTCCAAGGAAAGAGAAAATATGCCCTGAAAAGAATTTGAATAGGGAGGCTATTTTTGACTCTGACCCTTGACCTAGAAACTTTGTTCAATGTCACTGACCAAGGGGAGAGAGGAAATGCTCCAGACAACATATACTTTTCTGTCGACTAGAATACTCCTATGGGATAGGGGGTTCAGCCCTTCAGTGGCTACAATCATACCTTAGCGATAGATCACAACGGGTATCGATTGGATCAACACTATCGGGACCAAAATCTCTCAATATCAGCGTGCCCCAGGGTTCGGTACTTGGCCACAGGATCTACTGCTTGTTCGCAAAACCAATTGGGAAATTTGTTACAGAAACATCATGAACTACTATTGCTACGCAGACGACACAAATTTACATCATGATTGAACCCTGGGATAATTGGAATAACATCTCCGTTCGTCTAACTGCATGCCTAAATGGCATAGAAAACTGGATGAGTGTAAACTTGCTTAAGCTAAACCAGGAGAAAACGGAACTCATGATTTTCGCACCTAAGACTAGATCAGTTGAAATCGAGGCTTTCAGTCTTCCGTTTGGAAATAATATCATCCACAATACTTCCTTTTGTTAAAAATCTTGGGACATATTCTGATACGTCATTAACAATGGAAAAACACTGTAATGTATTATCTAAATCATGTTATTTCCACCTACTACATGTAAACATTGGACGTATTAGGAACTACATCACTGAAGATGCGTGCAGAATGCTTGTTAATGCATTAGTCCCGTCTGGATTACGGAAATGCTTTACTTATTGGAATTAAAGGGCGAGGAAATAAGCACCTCCTACAAATTAACCTGGTCTGGGGACCCCTGTCAATCATTTCAAATTAAGCCTACTATTGGATGGTTGAAAATGATTGACGTATAGCAGCCACTTCTTGTGTATACCTTGTCTACCTGGTCTGGTGATCGAGGCGTTCGTAAAATTAACTTTCGGTCATTTGATGCTTACCGCCTATATATACAATTGTGCGATAAGAAAGTTTTCGATACGGGAATAGCGGCTTATATCTTTATCTGTTCATGTAAAAAAATAATTTTGGCACACAATTCGTCAGATGATAAAATAAATTATTAATATTTAATGCTTAGATTTATTTTTCGAATTTGAAAAAAAACGGTATTTATGGTATACAGTGTATGATTTTTTCACTCTAATTTTTTTTTCGAAATAAAGAATAACGGTATTATTTATATGCGTATAAGAATATGCACATAAAAGTCATTTTGTCACACTATAAAATAATTAATTTGACAAACATTATAATTGATTTAATCAATTTGTGTAATACTACGGGATTCTGAAAATTATTTTCAATTGAGATTGACGATATTAATTTGATAATTACGCATTGGGAAAACAAGCTACCCTAACATCAATTATATCCTAAATAGGAAGTACCGACCCTAATTGGAAATCACGTGTAATTATTCGAAATCAATGTTGTTGTTTTTTTTTTAATTATGAGTAAATACGTCATTAAAATCTCATTCCCCTTGGTTGAAAATTTCTAAGCGTCACTTTACTTCGAACCATGGGGACGAGAGTAACTATCAACCTATCTGATGAAAAATTGGCAGCTGTATCCGCTTTTTTGCGTTCAATGGTTGGGATTGGGATCCAGAGGAAGAACCAAGAATGTCTGATACACCACCTGCTTCACCTGGACCAGTAATTGAGGGAACGCACAGACGCTCGGCACGGATGTCGCCGTAATGCCAAGGATACAAACGTGGTGTGCATTGGAAATTCCACTCACAAAGTCATCAGAGAGGAACATATAACAAAGGCAGACGACCAGTGCACCCAGAGACACGAACTCATCGGTACAAAGCGTTTGTATGACTTTTTTGAAAGTGACATTCCTTCTATTGGCGGGCCCGTCCGAGTGCATGTGCATGCACACGACAGGAATGCATCAGTCAACAAATACATCAGGGATGAGCAACCGGACACTTTGAACCAGAACGACACCTGGCATGCGGCGAAGTCTGTGGAAAGGGCCATCAATATTGTGGGGAAGGGACCTAAAAGACAGCACAGGCAGACGTGGCATGAAGAACTCTCGGACAAAGTGCATTCTGTCCGTGTGCATGTCCAGTACGCCATAAGGAATTGCGACAATGATCCACAGATTTTGAGACAGAAATTGGACAATGTTGTGAGCCATTATAAAAACATGCATGAGAATTGTGCCGAGAACAGTAGGTGCCGACAAGACCCAAATTACGAGCCAAGTAAGCTGCTGATCCGGGACCCCAGAGCTGAGGAACTTCTCAGGACGGCTATACAGAAAACGGTGGTGTACAAGTGTCCGGACGACTTTGTTTTTGCCATGGACACGTTCTATGTTGAATCGTTCAACAATGTTCTGAACATTTTTTTGGACAAAAGGATCCATTTCGGTGACGATACCTACAAAATGAGGACATCGCTCGCGATCTGTCACTGGAACGAGAACGTGGATCGTCAGGCCACATCAATCTACCAGGCAGTTTCAGGACGGACAAAACGAACCTTGGGTCCGAGGACTTATTCCTACCGGGAACAGATTTGGAGAAGATTCATCCAGGATCTCGAGTAATGTGGTATTAATATTGACTCTATGTTTATTTTGTGCATGTACAGTGTAAATAATTATAACAATGCCATGTATTGTAAAACTTCTGTATTTGAAAAAAAAAGAAAAGAAAAAGAAAGAAAATAAAAAAAGAAAAGAAAAAAAAAAGAAAACAAAAACAAAAAAAAAAGGAAAAAAAAGAAAAAAAACAAAAACAAAAAAAAAGAACAAAAAAGAAAAAAGAAAAAAAAAAGAAATGAAAAGAAAAAGAAAATAAAAAATAAAAAAGTGGCTCTACATTGAGGAGGCCTCCCCGTGACTAGAGCTGGAAACATTGAAAAATTATGCAGTAAATATGATTTTAATAAAGTAAAAAAAAAAACTGCATAATTCTTCAATGGCTAACGTCCTCATTTACAAATTAAACACAAGGTCACATATAAGAGTAATGTTACTTTTTAGATCAAGTCCCGATTATTTTTTTTTTCTTATTTGATAAAAGAATTATACATTTACGTATATAGAGAAATATAACTTCAAACAAGTTGTTACGTTTTAGATAAAGTTCCGATTGAATTAGATTTTTATTATGAGAAAAGAATTATAAATTTACGCATAAGCGTCTTCATTTACGTTCATTGAATTTATTTCTAAAATAACTGCACTGAAATTAAAAATCAAGGTAATACAGGTAATACAGTTAACATCCGGTGTTAATTAGAAATGTATACACAAGCTAGCACGTCTTCGCTGGGGAATTCACACCTGCTGAAAACTAGCTCCGCCCCACACCAAACTTACCCGAGGAAAACCGTACGGTTAAAAACCTCGGCCTTTAACAAACAGCTTACAGACAAGCTTCACCGTGTACAAAATACGGCTGCGCGCATAATAACATTATCGAAGTCGAAATATGGCCATGTAACTCCTGTCCTGGTCAACCTACACTGGCTGCCGGTAGAGTTTCGTTGCCAATTCAAGACTCTTGTTTATGGTTTCAAAGCAATCCACGGACAAGCTTCAATATATATTAGTGAACTAATCGAACCGTACACACCTTCACGTACCCTACGCTCAGAATCAGCAAACCTTTTAGTGGTTCCGTCTACAAGGACTGTGACTTATGGAAATAGACGATTTTACAAAGAGGCATCCACGTTATGGAACTCTTTGCCTTTGTATTTAAGAAAGTGTGACTCAATTGGAATTTTTAAGAAAAGCTTAAAACCTTTCTTTTTTAAAAGGCATACATGTAGGACTTATAACTTGTGCATCTAAGCCTTTTATTATATTTTGGTCACAACAATTTAAATTTTTTATCATCTTTTTCGTACTTTTATGGACATTGGACACTTTAATTTTTTATATATATTTATCTTATAATTTTCGAATATGACTGTTGTAACTACATGTATTTAAGTTTTATTTGTTATACATATAATGCTTGTACAGCGCCTTAGAGTTTTAATATATAGGGCACTTTATAAATGTTTAATAATAATAATAACTAGATGAGATCTCGTTGCGAGCAACGAGTAGGTCTTCCGTTGAATTTCTCGATAAGAGGAGATGTGATTTTGACTGAGATATCTGTTGAAAGAGAATAACATTAAGTTTTCCTATATTAAATTAAAAGTTTCTGCTTTATCACGATATTCTGAACATCTTTTGTTCAATCTGGCTTATAAAAAATACTCCCCCTTTTCGAGAAGTAAAGCATCAAAGATATAGGATGTCGGCCCCGTGCGACCCTTATTACGTATGATCCAAATTTTATAATATATTGTTGCAAATCGTTACGATTAATATCTTTGCCTCTCAAAATTTATACTTATCACAAAATATTGATCATGAAAGATTTAATGACGAAAGACTATTGTCCCCTGTGAGCCCCTAATTTGAGGGGTCAGCCCCTTTTTCTTGATATCAAATGAAAGGTCTTGTCATTTTAAAGATTTTTTTATCAACACCTGTTCAGAGATTTCTTTCCGTTGTGGCGATATGCTAAATGGAAATATTAAGGGGCTATCGCTCAAGGTCCTTAATGGGGTCTCTTTTAAAAAATTCAAAGTATGCATATTATTTAGAACATTATTTTGAACATCTTTTGTTCAATATTGCTTATCAATATATTCCCCCTTTTTGAGATATAAAGCGTAAAAAGATTTGAAAAGCTGGCCCCTTGTGACCCCTAATTACGTAACATATGATCCAAATTTTATCATGTATTGATGCAAATTGTTAAGATGAATACATTTTCTTCAGTAATGTATAACAAAATATTGATCATAAAAGGGTAATAGATGAAAGTAATTTGGCCCCTCTGAGCCCTAATTTGAGGGGTCAGCCCCTTTTGTCTTGATATCAAATTAAAGATCTGGTCATTTTAAAGATTTTTTGTTCAACACTTATTAAGAGATTTCTTTTCGTTGTGGAGATATGCTGAATGGTAATATTCAGAGGCAATCGCTCAAGGTCCTTAATGGGGCCATTTTTACAAAAAATCACAGTATGCATACTGTTTAGAACATTATTCTGACCATTTTTTGTTCAATATTGTTTATCAATATATTCCCAATTTTTGAAATATAAATCGTCAAAGATTTGACAATCTGGCCCCTTGTGACCCCCTAATTACGTAACATATTATCCAAATTTTATCATGTATTTTTGCAAATCGTTTACATGAATACATTTGCTTCTTAATGTAATACAAAATATTGATCATGAAAGAGTTATAGATTAAAGAATTTTTGCCCCTATGAGCCCCTAATTTGAAGTGTCAGTCCCTTTTTCTTGATATCAAATAAAAGGTCTTGTGATTTTTAAAATTTTCGTTCAACACTTATTCAAAGATTTCCATTCGTTGTGGAGATATGCTAAATGGAAATATTTAGGGGGCACCCCTACAAGTCCTTGATGGGGAGGTTTTACAAAAATTCAAAGTATGCATATTGTTTGGAACATCATTCTGAACATCATTTTTTTGAAAAACGCAAAGCGGAACGGACGTGGAGACTTTCTTGTTTGGCGGTGCATAAAGAGATGTTCAAAGACAAGTGTTTACAATACAGCGCTTTTCTTACGCAAAGGAAAAGGGACTATTTTTAGGTCACCTGAGTCACTCAGGTGACCTATTGCCATCCATGTTTGTCCGTCGTCGTCCGTCGTCCGTCTTTCGTCGTCCGGCGTGTGTTAACATTTGAACATTTTCAGCTTCTTCTCTGAAACCGCTAAACCAATTTCAACCAAATTTGTCACAAAGCATCTATGGGTAAAGGGGAACAAAAATTGTGAATTTCATGATCCCTGCCCCCCTGGGGCCTGAGGGGTGGGGCCAAAACCACTAAAATTAATGCAATCCGTCGGAAGATGAGGCCGTCTTTGTTAACCGGAAGGGATATCATTCCATCAATGTTCAGGCTATCTGTGACCATGAAGGTACATGAATGTATTATTTCCTCATTCACCGATGATTATCTTTGATTTACTTCTCTAGTAAAAGATCTGAGTATGACTCCCTTTGACCCCCCCCCCCCTTCCAAAAAAAATAGGAAGGGAAAAAAAACTCGACATATATATATATATTTATACATGTACGTACATTACTTAATAAATTATACGCGCAGTGTTTTTTTTTCCCTTTTGTATAGAAACCAATTAAGCATAGTAATGATATGAAACATGCAACCTTTCCAAAAAAAAAGACATTTAAGTGATATCAAAAAACTTTTAATGTTCATTGCTCCCTCCAATCGTCCCCCCCCCCCACCCGCCTTCTTTATATGACTGTGAGAAATAAACGTAAATCATTTGTTTTGATTTTTCACCCTAAACCTAGATTACTAAGAGTAGTTTTTTAGGATTTTATATACCATAGAATATTTTTTTTACTTGGGTTGAAGGCATATTTTATGCAATGCATTTTATACACATGCAGGGAAATTTATAAACATTCACGCACGGTGGCCTGGAAGTAGCCACGATAGCCACATTTTCCGGACATCTGAGGTCAGCATATTCTTGGAAGGTAACCATCGTGGTGTTGAGGACGGCTATCTTCTTGGTGATAGCGGCTATGCTTGTTCCAGGTTTCTCATTACCCCGTACCTTCACCCAGCCAATCCTTCTGAGGAAGCCTTTAATGCAGCCAATTGTCGCACACGTAACACAATTGAGCGAGTATTTGGATGGTGGAAAAGAAGGTTCCTTGTACTGCATAGTGAAATGAAGATGAAGCCGGCGAAAGTCTGCAGAGTAATTGGCGCATGTGCAATTCTGCATAATATTGCATTGTCTCTAAAGGAAGAGATGGAGGACGATGATGAACAAGATGACAACCCTGCAGTTCAACTGGCTTATCGTGGACCCGAAGATGGGAGGGC